>JAZFNS010068534.1:503-11852 GCA_037127165.1 Alloteropsis angusta | reverse complement strand
GGGGGGGGGGGCAAGTAGCCGCGAGTTTTAGCAATGCTCAAATGCTTAAACGCTAGTCATTATATATATCATGTTGTCCACTATAAGCAACTACGTTCATCACACATATAGTGTCATGTATGCAACACCCTTATACATGGTGATTTTAAAAATATATAAACCATCATAAAAAATGAAGATTTGTAGACAACCCAAAACAATATATACAAATCATTTGTTTACAATAGAAAAATGCGTACATATTCGATTGGTGGTATTAGAGAAAAAAGGGGTTGATTTAATTAATCAATGTACCCTATCTTTTTAAAGGTTGGTTAAATATAATAATGGCAGATTGGGATCGGTGGGAAGGAACGAAAGAAAATATTTGAAAAAGATGTATGTGGCTTCATATGGCCCAGCTTCTAGAAATTTGCATGTATTACTTCGATGTTATGGACAGAAAGGCCTAAGGCCTGGTTCAGATGGGCTTGTGAGGCTCAAAAGACAGCTTATTTTGTTAGGAGGGGCCTTGTTCCGGTGATTAGTGATGGTTAGGAACATGCTGCTTCGGGAAAACGGGAGAGTTAGGGGGCCAGGCCCCTGCGAGCCCTCCTTGTCTCCGCCCCTGGTTTTGGATATGATGGAGGCGACTGGCGGGCGAACGAAGGGCGACGACTCCAAGCGACTGAGGGCTAGACTCTTGGCCGCCGACAGTGACCTGCGACGTGCGGGGGTTTTCATCTAGTCTTGTCTTTCACCAGGAGGCGCTGGGGGTCCATCTCCTCGTAGTTTTTTTTGTCCAGCGCGGAATCCATCTAGGGTTTGGTGCGTGGAGTTTTCGAGTTTGGACGCAACTGTCCCGATTGCGGAGTTTCCTACTTAGGGTCCCTTTGGCACAGCTTCTTGAACGGCTCCATCAACAGCTTCGCGAGGAGCTGTACCAAACGCAAAAAACAAAACGGCTCCTACGGTGAAGCTCCCGCAATTTGCGCTCTCTAGAGCTGTTTGACGGAGAGGGAGCCAAAAATAGTGGCTCCTCCCGGCTCCTCCTCGTCCTTGCACCTGCTAGTACCAAATTGCACATCTCCTCGATTTCTCATCCAACGGCGGCGGCGGCACATCGCGCGGCAGCTACCAGCGGCAACAGCGTCGCGTCGTGCGACTGGGCACCAGTAGCGGCAGCGGCGGCACATCGCACGATGGGGCACCAGCAACCGCGCCGGCGGCGTCGTGTCGCGCGGCGACTCGCGAGGCACCAGTAGAGACGGCGGCGGCGTGTCCCGCGGTGAGGCACCAGCGGCGGCGGCGGTAATGCGTCGCGCGGCGGCCAGGGCACAAGCAGCACAGCGTCGCGTCGCTGGCGGGCTGGAGCGTTGGTCGCTTGTGGGGCGGCGGAGGTTGCAGCCAAGCCAAGCACGTGGATTGCAGATAAGTGGATAAGAAAAGAGAGTAGATAAAAGAAAAATAAAATTCAAGAGAGAGGAAGGAAAGAAGAGTGAGAAAGAACAAAAAAGAAAACTAAGATGAATTATTGCTAATCCATAATTATATATATTGATCTTTTATTTTATATGAATAAAATTATGAATTTAGGAGAATAAATAAACTATAAACAACCTAGGGCATATTGGTCATTTGAGCTTTTTCATCCATTATTCAGAATACATGAGAAGCCGTTTTGCCAAACACTTTTCAGAAATGGCTCCAGCTTCACCAGAGAAGCTGCTCTACAAGCACAGCCACAGCTGGAGCCGTTTTAGCCACAGCCACGGCCATACCAAACGCACCCTTACTGTGCAGGCAGAGTTCGTGTTGGATCCATCAGGACTCTAGCGCTTGGCCCTACACATACTACACCTGGGATCTGGCGATAAAACCCTAGGGTTTACTTGTTCCCTGTTTCTCTTCGCCAACTCTGTTTGCTTCGTTTTGATCTAACACTGTGGTGGGCATCATACGAGATCTCCAGTGAGGAGGTTGCTGTTGATAGCTGTTAAGCCCGACAATTATTAACCGCAAGCGTAAGAATCAGCTGTAGCTTTTTCCCTTGAAGTATTCCCCCAAGGTTTATCAATCCACGGAACTTGCGATGTAAGAAACAATCGAACTATCATTGAAAGCCTTTGTTCTTTCAGTGGGATTGCAAATCAAATATATCTCTTAAACCAAATTGATCTAATCTACTAAAAACCAAATCAACACCAGAGGTAGCGAGAGAAAGCATAGAGATAACCAATCAAGATTACCTAGATCATGCTTTTGTTGCAATTCCGAGCCAAATAAGCGAAGAAGATAATGAGAATCTCAATAAAGACGTCTTTAAATCTTGTCCTCCGGTCTAACCCCTGTGAGACCCCCCTTACACAGATCACCCTCTTGTGACGAGGACCCCCTATCGGCGAAGGTTACTCCGCAAGCACAGCCGAAAACGAATATGTTGCAACACTTTGTAGATCGGGGTATGAGCCTCTGGCCACCACGGTAAAAGAATATCCCTTTGCAATCTATCTCGATAATAGATTAAGAAAGATAAAACCCCAGCAAGACAAGGTCATAAGAGGAGGAACTCAGATCGCCAAATATTCAGAAACTCATATTAATTCACCATGAATGTAGAAATCAACAAGATCACAACCGGCATCCTACATTGATCTTTTGATTGATCCTAGCTCCTGGAACTCCGACGTGGTCTTCCTCGCAGGGTTCCTCTAGCACGACCTCGACTCTCCGAAAGGGTCCCTCTAGCTTCTCTGCCCCTCGGTGGCGCCTAGCAACTTGATTAATGCGTAAAACGTCGACACAAGGCATCTATATATAGAGAGAAGTCAAGTTTAGAAATCTACCTAATGTGGTTGAAAACAAAAAGAAAAACAAAGGTTGTGTTTATTGGGTGGAAAACAAAAAACCTATGGATTTAGGATAGCTATAGCAATGCGAGATTTCCCTAAGGGTTTAGGATCTCGTAGGGAGGCTAGTCAAAGCTTTTAGTTAGAACAAGGAATAGAGATAGACTTGGCTATTCGGAATGGCGCAGCAAACCAATCAACACAGGTCAATCCTATCCTTGTTGGCTCTGGTTTTCGGCGGGGGGTTATAGGAAGGATTAGGTGGGTTTGATACAAAGTTAGATCAAAACAAAACATGTAATGCAATGCAAGGGTGAAAACAACATGACATGAAGTGCAACACGAGGTGGATGAACAAAATGATATGACATGACGCGATGGTCTAAAAACAAAACAAAAGTTAGCCTAGATCAAGTAACCACAAATTTAGAATCAAATGGTGGTGTCATATCTCATAAAATCTCTCTAAAAAGACTCAAAAGAAAAAGACTCTAAACACTAACAGGCACACAAATGGGTCTACAAGTTTTTTAAGATCAAATAACCAAGTGCTCCCTCAATAACATTTAGATCATACAACATAAAGTTGTACTCGCTCCGTTCCAAATTATAGGTTGTTTGACTTTATTAATCTCAAGTTTCACCGCTCGTCTTATTCAAAAAAGTTGNCAAATTTGAGTTATCATTGAAGTATTTGTATTAATTAAGCAACTCATAATAAAAAATATGATATTATGCATAATGTTTTGAACAAGATGAGTGGTCAAAGTTGGGGTTAAAAAGTCAAACGACCTATAATTTGAAACGGAGGGAGTAGCATTTATTAGAGCAATGGTACAATGTTACTTGATGATTTGATTGTAGAGCACAATATAGACCGTCATCTTATATAGATAATAGATAAAAAGATCAGGTTGCCTCCTGCAAAGCGCTTCATTTAAAGTCATAGAGCTAGACTTCTCACCTCGATTAATTTCATGCCAAGCCATGGTCTTTGTGTGAGACTCCAAAGTGTCCTTGCAGCTTGATGTCATCTTTTGTAATCCATCGTGATTTGCTTCTAACATCTTCATGTATCGAATGTCGCGGCTTGTGTCTTCATATGTCAATGTTTTTGGGGGTATTTATTTGTTTTTAGCTTCTGAATTTGATCATGTACGCTTGATGAAATCATTGCTTGAGCCCCTCTTCATTGTTGTCATCATTATCTCCTCTACCTTGTTCTCATCAAGTTGTTTCTGCCTCTTCTTCGAGGATTTCCCAGTGTACATAACAGAACATATACCAAAGTGTAGATCTATTGAAAAATTTATAAAAGTATCTTTCCAACAAGTGGTCATTCATCCTAAACGGATTTCAAATGAGAGAGTTATGCCAATTTTACTTCAGTGTTGCGTGCTGTCCAGAAAATTTCAGAATGCATGACTTTCGATGTTTTGATCATAACCGCTTGTAGGAATCTCCGATCGACTTGATTCTTCATTCGTTGGAACCAAAACTTCATGGGGATTTTAAATATCCAAAAATATTCTACTGTTTTCTTCAGAGTGTGTGCAGAATCTTGAAGGGAACAGTGCCTTCTTGCAAATTGATTCTGAAATGTTGATGATCTTGACTTGTGGTCTTTGGAGCATCGTGTTGTCCATCGTTAGGATTGAAGGTCATCACCAGTGAGTGGAATTTCTCCAATTATTCATCTTATCCATAGTTCTTGCTTTACCCAAGGTGCCAGGATCGTAGGGTGCTCTTGCTCTTTACATCGATGACTTGATTGGTTTCCTTCGTTGGTAGCATTACTCAACTAGAAGCTTCTTGAGCATTCTACTGGAGACGATTGGTGGTTTTATGGTGCTTCTAATCATTTGTCTCCAGTTTTGATCAACTTAAATCATCATCTTTTGTGCTCAAGGTCCGCCAATCATCCCTTGAAGTCATCACCATCTTCTTGGTTGTTTGCTGCTGCCTCTTCTTCGTTGAATTCCTCTTCACACAGTGTATAGCATGTACCAAAGTTCTACTCCATTGCAATGTGCATCAAATTCCCTTTCCAACGAGTTCTGATTCACTTCAAACGGATCTGGATAAAAGAGTTATGCTTGTTTTACTCCAGCACTACGTTCTGTCCCGAGCAGATTTTCAGAACGCATAGTGTTGAAAGATTTAACCATAACTCTTTGCACCGATCTCCAAAATTTACGAATCTTGATGCATTGGAAAGAGGACTTGATGGAGATTCATATTATCTAATTTCCTTCAATGCTACCTCTCTGGTCATGGGCGAAATACTGGTCTCAACAGAAACCTTCCAGAGATGTTGATGATCAGATCTCACGACTTCTTCAGGGCATGATACATCACCTAAAGCTTAGACAAACAAATCTCCGAGAAAGATTAGTCTTTAAAAATCAATTGACACGGTGGCATACCTTGTTCATCTTCAATTGTTTTGGTGTGTGGGCTCAATAGTGGATGCCGGGCCACTGACAAAAGTTAGCACTTACCACTGAAGAGCGGATCTTGACATAGCCATCAATTTGTTAAGCAAAAGCTGGACTTGCAAAGTCTGGATGTTGAGAACTTTTCGATCGCTTTGTGTCTAGGGTTTTACCTTCATTTATTAGACACAAACAAGAAACACAGGATATATGCAATAATAAAAATTAGGGTTAGTCCGAAAAATTAGATAGATCTCCCTAGGGTTCGAGTTGCCGATCCCTAGCAACAGTGCCAGAAAAGCTTATTGATGGTCCTTAAGCATGTCAATTATGAACCGCAAGTGCACGGATCGTTGGTAGCTTTTCCCTAAGAGTATTCCCCCAAAGTTAATCAATCCGTGGATCAACAAAGAACTACCTAGGATATTTCTATCTACCAAACGGATCTAATCCTATCATGAAGCATAGATTGTATACGAGGTTAAACATGTGTGTGAAGTTGATAAATGTATTGGATCACGACCTCACGACACGAGGTAACATGACCAAAGGTAGCGCAAGTCTACTGTTTTCTAGTTGCAACTCCGGCCAAATCGATAATCAATCTAATCTCGTACAATGATAAAGAGTCATCTCTTAGAACTTTTTCATGGGTGCCCTTGCGATGTGCGCATCAACGTCTAAGTTTTCTCAAAGATTTACCTCAAACACCCACCAAGTGTGTTTTACTCGGAGCTCCTCCTGCTTGCTGGCCGCGCAACAACTCCCATGGTACTCGCCGTCGATCTTACTCAACATTACGCAATTGTTTCACCTTTTCCCTCCCGCATGCTATCACCACACGATGATAACTGACGTCTTACGTACTACTAAGATGTATCCACATGGCATAGACTAATCACATAATTAGATCTATTCCTATTATGAACATATGCTAGCTAGACATATGAGAGAAAGCATGCATCTTAGAAGATCAAAGCAAACAAGACAAGTAGATTGATATCGCCATCGAATGTACATACGCCCTAATGAGTTCAAGGCATGGCTCCGAAACTCCGCTATGGCTTCACCACACATGTCCAACCATGGTGGCTAGGGCATGGCCTAACCATCTCCTAGGCAATCTCGAGGACTTGTGGCGGCCGTAGGCTTCCTTTGGTGTGTGTCCCTCTTTGCGTAGACTTGTGGTGGGTTCATATGAATCTCCCTTCTTCAGGGTGCCTAGGGGGTTTTATTTATACCCTAGGAGAGCCTTGGGGTGTGCTCCACCTTCCCTTCCACGAGATCCTTTCTTGGGAGTTTAGCAAACTTGGTTTCCATAAGATTTAACTCGCCCAGATTCCACAGCCCTGCGTTCCTGATGTCATATATTCCTCGTCCGAAATCCAAATAGGGAAAAATCAGATTCTAAATTGTGTAGCACGAGATTATCTCCAACGTTTGTATTCACGAGTTTCCTTGCAAATGAAGTTAAGATCCCAAAAACAGCGTTGGAAAATAAATCTGTCTGATTCTAGACTTCTGTGTGCAACATGCATTTCGGGGGCCATATCTCCTAGCTCCGTAGTCCAAATTATACTTTTCATATGTGCAAATTGAAGATCTCGACCATGGATACAACTTTGGTATTCAACAGTTTGTCATTAGAGGTCATTTAAATCTCCGAATATGCACCAAAAGATCATGCTATCCTAGGCTGCGCGAATATCTTTGAGGTTGCCTTGATCTCATGAATATCTTTCCAAATCTTCAATTCCTTGATGTTTAAGTCTCTCATACCCAAGGTTCATTGAATGTGGACACCTAGGACCCTGAGTTGGACTATAAAAGCCCATACGGACCATTTGTTGGGCTCCCTCCGCGCTAGGCTCGATTTCTTTAGGCTCGTGATTAGTTTTGGGCCTTGAATATATATAAATGCCCCAAATTGGGCCATTTTCCTACAAAAACACAGTATAATCCAAAACACAACACGCATATGAAAATGGGGTTGTTTTAAGTGCCAAGTGACATGTTAGTATATAATTAGTCCAAAAACACCACCAATATAGCACTTAAAGTGTACGTATAACAAGCGTCAACACTCCAAGATGTGTCAGATTTGGGTGCTGCACGGGAAGGTGGAGGCCAGAGAGCTTGGTGAGAACAAATCCCTCTTGGAGTTCGACACTGAGCAGGCTCTCAACTATGTTCTACGTGGGGGCCCATGGAAGTTCAAGGGAGACACTCTTCTGATGGTCGTTATAATGGCCTGACAAGACTTTCAGAGGTAATCATTGAATCAATCCCTCTATGGATCCGCATATATGATATCCCGGTTGGAATGCTATCAGCGGGATTCGTCAAGGGTTTGGGCTCCAAGGTCGGACGGGTTATGGAGATTGGCGATGCTGTGAAGGATTTTAAAAGAATTAGAGTGATTTTCTGCTGGCAGTTGGCCTGAAACCTAGCATCAAACTCAAGGTGAAAGGCCGGGTAGTGATGGATTTTATGTTAAAATACGAGGGTATTCCACATTTTTGTGTCAATGGTGGCTGGTTTGGCGATGCAAAGTGTGGGAGTGTCCAGATGAGGTAGCTGAGGAGGGGGTGTCCGGTTTGGTACTGATCTGCGTGCCTCACCGCACAAAAGAGAGGTGCGCAAAACTCTAATGTTCTAGGCTGATGTGCAGGCTAAGCGTGGTATAAATTTCAGTGATTCCCAGAGAGACAAGATTATCTCAAACCCGCGGAGCCATGGGGTACAGGGCACCTCGGCTAATTCAGGAACTGGGGCGCAAGGAACACCAGGCCCAGCTAGAGTTGAAGGGTCAAAGGCCTTTTCCTTGAATACAACAACTGCTAGTTCTTCCATTCACCCTGAAACGGAAGAGGCGCTGGTGCATGATGTTCAAAAGATGGCAGTAGACGCTTAAGTTGCCACACTGGGTTTAGGCCAGGGCTCAGCCAACTCGAAGGGAATGGAAGGTCTGAAGGATGACATGCGATCATGGGTGTCTGGATTGGATTCTTTTGCTGACTCGAGTGAGGGTTGTTTGTTTACAAACAATGGATCACACACAAAAGACCAGACACTCAGCATCCATGATAGACTACAGAGAGTCATGGCAAAGGCGGGAGGCACCATGAAGAAAACATGGCCCATGAGCCCAAAGGTGGCAAGGGATATTGAAAAGAAAAAGAGGAACAAGATGTTGGTGAAGCCTGGGATGATTGCTAAATCCATAATGGACCTACAGCAAGGAGGCACTCTAGCGCTGGCCGAACAAGAGCTGGGCTGTGCACGCTGCAGGGTGTTTCGCTGGTAATGGAGGAACAGAAGCAGGAGGAGGGGGGATCACCTTTGAAGAGATACAAGAAAGAAGACTCATCAACAATGGTGACTGGAAACCTGGTGGGAGCTCACGGCGAGCCCCACCAGGCGCAATGAATGCGTTGAGCTGGAAATGTTAACGGACTGAGCTCTCTCAAACAATTCAGGATTTGGTGGCTCTTGTGAGAGCCAAAAGCCCAGACTTAGTTTTCTTTGTGAAACCTGTAACTCAGGTAGTAGGGTAGATAATTTATGATGGAGATTGGGTTTGAAGAATTGTATTTCAGTTGATAGTGAGTGAGTTGGTTGAAGTAATTTTAATACAAAGGAGTTTTCTCTATATATTGATATCGTACTGACGTTAGCATTTTGTTTTGTGATTGGCATTAGCGTTCATGACCCGTGGTCTCACATCACCTTTGTTTATGGGGAGCCTCGAGTTGAGAGTCGACATCACATGTGGGATGCATTACGTCGGCCTCCATCCTCTCCTCGATCCTTGCCTCATCCTTGTCTCCATCTCAGTGACTCTCCTCTGAGATGCTTCTAGTTGGGTCTATAATATATCATCCAATTGTTACAAGCAAATATATCATCCAAATGTAAGCAAATCAAACATATGTAAATATCAATGAACGATCAATAGAACAAAAATAACCTGGAGTTGCTTTATCTGGTGATGTGCAGTGTTCGGCCGGGGACGTATGGCTGGGCTCAATCTCGTGGTCAGCTCGAATCTGGGAGAGAGTGGGAGTAGTGGTCGTGTCTAGTGTGTTGTCGCCAATATAGTACCGCTCATGCTTCTTGTCTCCTCCCATCCTCATGACAACTTCTTCATCGAGGGGCTGGGTGGTCGGATCATACTCTGGCCCATGGACCTCCCTTGCCATTTATGTGTAATCACTGAGGCGGCTGTGGATGCTCGCATTGCTGTACGCCGAGGGTGGGTCCTCCGGGTTGTAGTCGACGTCGGATGTTGCCTTGCCCTTGTGGGTCATAGCATATGCCTTGAACTGGGAGCAAGGCTGCCACCATGTGACAATGACTGTGAGAAAAACAACACCATGACTAGAAATTATGGACAATTGAGCACTAGAATAAAGAAATGGATTTGTTTACCCATCTAGCCGTGTATTTGTCGAGGCTAAGGTTACCCTGATGTGGTGGTACACCTGACATCAGCAAACGCCACTCCCGGCAAGCGTTGTGCTGCTCGGCCCACTCCTCCGTCATCCACTTGTCCACAATGCTCGCCTAGCAGTGGAGATGCCGGGCGCACCAGCATGGAGGTGCCTACATGTCATCAAGTTTAGGTCATATAAGAAGAATAAATTAAACATTCTTAATCTCAAAAACATTCAATAATAATGTTCTATATTTACCTACAAATGTTGTTCCTGGGTCAGCCTAATGATTCTTGCTTCATTTTTGGGACCTTCACTTTAGGAATCGATGCATGGTATACTATGATGGACCGGATGCGTGCCTCAGCTGCCTCTTGCTCGTATCCCGGCTCACATCTGAAGAAATCCTGCATATAGGATGTATGCAGTTAGTATTTCAAGAAAATGTCCAATGAATGCAATGTATTGAGTAATGTAGTGCGAGGAAGACTTACCTATAGCTCGGCCTTCACCCTCTATGCCTTGTTGGGGCATACCCTGCCCTCCTGGTCTGCTACATCGGTGAAGGCGATGTAGTGCTCCCACGTGTAGGCCGGCTCCTCCCTTCCGGCACAGCGAACGAAGCCAGAGAAGTGCAGCCTGCACAAAAGTCCCAGGATCCCGTTGACAAGGCATATGTGATCACCTTGGACAACCCTAATCCAATTCTCGCCCAAGTGATTATTATAAATTATTAGTTTGTAATATTTTTTCTTGAACACGCAGGAGAGCTACGCATCAATATATTGAGAAGGAAAACGGGTGGAGAAAACCAAGGTGTTATAGATAACAGGGCCTATAACCCACCCTCGATAAAACCAAAAACGGCTCACTTAAGAGAACTAAAAGCAAAAGCAACTTGGCCTGGAACCCAGGACCACACACTTAAGTGGATGCAGGTGCTTGGTCAAGGAGGAAACATACTCCTCTGGCCCCAACAAAAGACCATTGCAGCAACTCCTCATTAACGATAGAAACAGTGGTGTGTAAACTAGGATTGGCTCCATCAAAGACACATCTGTTCCGATGATTCCAGAGGGTCCAAGATCCTAAGATGATAATGGAGTTGAGCCCCTTTCTTACTTGACTTGACACTCTCTCGCTTGTGCTTTCCCACCATTCTTCAAAGGACGAATCCACTGCCTATGGGTCAAGGTCTTGCAATCCAAATCCTTGAAGGATAATGAACCAGACTTGTCGGGAAAAACACAAGACACTAACAAGTGATCAAGAGTTTCATCTGTTTGGTCACATAAAGGACAAACGACCGGATGGGGGAGGCCTTTTCTTGCCAGACGATCAGCTGCCCAACATTTCTTGTGTGCCACTGCTCACATAAAGAATTTGCATTTGCTCGGCGCCCAACTTTTCTAAATTCGCTCACATGGGCTGAATTGCATAGGCCCAATGAAGAAAGCTTCATATGCTGATTTGTTGGAGTACTGTCCTGTAGTGGAGAATTGCCATATATGCATGTCTTCTATATCATGCTGTAGCTCCACATTTTCGAGGAGCACAGAAAGCTTTAGGTACTCCAGCAAAACACATACTGTGAGTGCTACTGTCACACCCGATTTAAGAACTAAATCGAATGCATCACATATGTGTGCA
>JAZFNS010058016.1:569-11811 GCA_037127165.1 Alloteropsis angusta | reverse complement strand
CCCTATTATGTGGCGCTGGGCGATCTGGAGCCGCAACCAAGAGTTGGTTGCGCCTCCGATCAAGCTGCGGCCATGCGGGCATCGCGAGAATGAGCTAGTGGGATTTATCTCTTTCTTGTTTTCCCCTTTGTTTATGTGCCTTTGACCACTTATTAACGTTATTTCCAACATTCTTCTCATTGGTTTAAGGGTCTATAACTTATGTCACTTAAAATATAATCATATAGAGAGCCAATGCAATGCAATGGCGACTAAAATTCCACTAGCAATTTTCCACAATGCACAAAACTATCTACATAATGGGAGATGGTTGTCTTATGACCCTCCTTTCCAAGATCACATGCTATCCAATAAATCCTGTGTCGGGAACAAGTTCATGAAATATATTGGGAGGTAAGCCTTTCGTTAATGGATATGCAAGCATTTTCTTAAAACTTATATGCTCTATCTCAACGGTGTGATCATGTATTCTATCTTTCACAACATTTGACTTAATGCTTATGTGTGTTTAGCACGGTGGCGTAGCTAGTATTTTATTAAAGGGTATGCCACAATAATTTTTTTATAAAAATACATATATACAATATGATATGATACATATATAATTTGCTAAAGAATTTCAAATATGTGCCAAAAATTTCATACAAGATATTAAATTCAACATTCAGATGCAAAAATTGCAAAAATATATCACAAATGGTTGAATTTGTTAGTATGTTCAAACATGCTAATATAGGCTAATGGATTTGGGGTAAAAAATTAAGGTATGCCAAGGCATACCTGGCATAGCCCCTGGCTACACCACTGGTTTAGCAGCACCACTCGACTTGTTGTTACTTGCATAGAAAACTGCAACCTTATTATTGCAGCATATCCTTAGTGGCTTGCTAATTCTGTCTACCACTCCTAATTCTGGGATGAAACCATTTAGCCATCCAACTTGCCCCACAACTTCAAAACATGCCACAAATTTAGTTTTCATTGTAGATGTTGTTGTTAGTGTTCGTTTGATGCTTTTCCAGGATATTTCCCCAACTGTAGGTATGAAGACATAACATGATGTGGATCTCTTAGTGTCAGCACAACCAGCAAATCAGTGTCTGAGCATCCAACAACTTCTAGACTATCAGTTCTTTTATATGTGATATTTAGTGAACTAAAAATAACGTAATACTTTCTTAAGCCCTTTCTAGTGGTCCTTTCTTGCTTAGAATGTGCAATATATCCTAGCAACGAATGCTATGTTAGGGCATGTTCACACTTGTGCATACATAATCCAATGCTTCAGACAACTGAAGTATAAGGAATTGTCTTCAACTGATCATTTTCTATTTGATTCCTTGGACTTTGAAATAATTCAAACTTATCGTCCTTAACAACTATAACAGTTGTACCTAAACATTGGTACATATTATGTATTTTTAGAAACTTATCTATGTACGTATTTTGAGATAGTCCTAATACACCTACGGACTTGTGCTGGTGAATCTCAATGCCCAAAACATAAGCAGCATCACCAAGATCTTTCATATCAAAGTTCAGTAAGATTTGTGTTTTTTGTTTCTCCATGCACAAATGGTGTTTTCAGTTCAAATTTTGTTGGATGATATTGAGCATCATAAAATTAATTTTTAAAAGTATAATATAATTTTTGTACTTGAAATTTTTATATAGATTATGATTAAACTATCATTAGATGTCCTAGCCTAATAAAATAATATTTAAAATTGATACAATATTTTTAACATAAGTTATGATTTCAGATATAGAATTCAAAATTTGAACAAAAGTCTATTTCTGTGCGGAGAAACAAAAATAAAAAATTCTATTAAGCTGTAAGAAACCAATTGACATAGTTGTGGGAGTAATTTGAACCAAAAAAAAGGTTTATAGGGTTATCCAAACTTCGGCTATGGTTGAGGGGGTAATTTATACTTTTTCCATAATAATATAGGACCTCATTATTAAATTTGCGATATTACCTAAGTTCATTTCCTCAAACCTACATCTTTATTTTTATGTATTCAAACTAAACATTTGTTTGTATTAATTATGGCAAAGTTTCGAGAGACTAGCCAAATGAAGTAAATTTTGACAGGTATTCGTGTGTTTTGGCTAATTATTCTTTAATGTGTGGGTTTATGATAATTTCATCACTTTCGAGATATGTCGTCTCGATGATGTTCATAGAGATAGGGTTTACGTGCATATGAAGGCCGGAGGAAAATGAAGGGCAAAATGGCCCTATGAAAAATAAATTGTTATCCAAATAGCTCTTAAAAGCAATTTAAACAGAGGTAAAGGGAACAAAAACATGAGACATGGCATGCCACAATAGTCATGGTAACATTTTCCAAGGCAAATACAGAATTAAGGGCCTTTTTAGTGATAAATTGCCATGTTTAAAAAAAGCCTCTAAAAGGTATGCAAAAGGCTAACAGTTGCTAAGTCCACAAAAAATATAAAATGCTAAGAGTTGCAACTAAATGCTAGAGCGTCATCATATATGGCACAAGGCCAGTCCATCCTTGTGATCAAGCTTGAGCACTAAAATAGATATATATCCTAGATAGATTAACTTATACTGCTATAGATTAACACATTATTGCGAAGCAAAAATATAATTTTTTAGATAATGGACAAACATCCAACCTCTACAAAATGTATACGACCCAAAATTATTACAAAGCTCAGCAATCACCGGTGACGAAACTGGAAGAAACAAGAGAGTTTAATCTAAGCCAGCATATTATTATTTTTTCATCCACTGTCTTCAAGGCGACGGTCTCCAAAGTTGAACTCACCTTCAAGAACAACTCTTGTGTCATCTCATCCTGTTGTAGCTGCGACCAAAATTGCATCAAATATGTTCCCTTGAAAATGGCTGCAAAAGTGATGAATACCAGGTTTTGTTAAAAGCAATATCATTACGACATCTCCAAGTAGCCCAACCAATTGCCGAAATTCTCACCAAAATATTTTGTTTGCTTTTCCTATCTTGAGCATTTAACCAACTTCCTAGCATATGGGAGCTGGATCTAGGTGGAGACAAACCAATAGCTAAAAAAAATCAAGCGCCAAATTTCCTTGGCATGATGGCACTCAAAAAAATGATGGTGGATTGTTTCGTTCATATTAAGAAAACATTTTTGGCTTCCCAATTTTTCCTTGCAAGGTTACCCTTAGTGAGAGTCACTCCTTTTTGGAAAAACCACAAGAAATTTTTTTTATCTTAAGCGGAATTTTTAGTTTGCATATCAACTTGTGAAAAAAGGGGACTCATTTGTCTAACAAATGTAAATACATCAAACTTATAGTAAGCGTTCCATTTGTATGTAAATTTCATTTGAATGTATCTGTCCCCTATTCTAAGTTGATATGACTAATTTTGGCTACTAGGTTATGGCATTCTCTTAGTTTACCATCTACCAAAGCTCTCCAAATCAATACATTTATCGATTTAGTGCACATCACATTAGCTACAGTAACATGCGGGTAATGAGTAGTATTGTAGATAGATGGAAAACAGTCCTTGAGAGGTTTCTATCCAATCCATGTATCTTCACATAACCTCGTTTGAGTCCCATCTTTAACATTAAAGGACCCACAATATAAAACCTCATCCTTAAGTTTTAGTAAACCTCTCCAAAAGTGAGAGTCGGTTTGGCTTTAACTTGTGATAGAGATTTGGAACTTAAATATTTATTCCTAAGCATCGATTCCACATCCCTTGAGTATTAAGTAAATTAAATATCCATTTACTTAAAAGACATTCATTGATCAAGATTTTTTAGAACACCTTGATCTTTAAGACGGCATAAGATCTCCCATTTTGCAAGGCGATATTTTTTTTAATCCGTGGCACCTTGCCAAAAAAATCTTGATCTGTATTGATCAAGATTTTTGAGAACACCTTTCGGTATCTCAAAAAAAGGACATCATAAATATGGGTAGGCTAAAAGCACTGAATTTAGAAGTACTAATCTGCCTCCATGCGATAAGTGTTTAGCTTTCCAACAATTCAACTTCTTCGTAAAGCATTCCTCTACTTTGCTCCATTTAGCATTAAGAAGTTGCCTATGATGCATTGGTATACCCAAGTATCTAAACGAGTATTCACCAGTATTGCACCCAGAGAGTTCAATATCCTCATCTTTAAATTCCTTAGCTTGCCCATAGCAAAAGATCACACTTTTATGGAAACAAAAGTTTCATGTTGTTTGCTTGATCCATGTCATGCTGAAGGACTATGATCGTATCATTAGCATATTGTAAAATTGACAGCCATCTTCCACTAGGTGTGGGATAATGACACTAACCTACCCATCCTCTTTTGCACACTTGATCAATACTGATAGAACTCACGTTTTGTCTAGAAGTACTAACCCACATCATCATTGACTTTGATCCCTACACTCCCTCCTGTGACCATCCATCCGCACCATTTTGAGTAAAACCCAACGTCCATTTTACTTTATCAGGACTTTTCAAATTCAATTTTGAAAATGACCCCATTTCTCTTCTTGGTGTGTAGCTCATGAATAGTCACGGAGAATAACTGCCCCTTCCATTATATATTTTTTCGGCATAAAGGCGTTCTGAGAAGGGCTGACCACCGTTTGAGCTACTCTATTCAATCTATTAATGCCAAATTTTGTAAATATATCTTAAAGCCAACATTGAGACACAAATAGGCCTATATTGCTGTATCTATTTAGAGTCATTTATGTGAGACACAAATAGGCCTATATTGTTGTATCTATTTAAATCATTTATGTTTGGTAAAAGTGTAATCATACCAAAATTTAGTCTATATAAAAAATAATAGTCATCCTTATGATAAAGGTATAATGCTAGATGTATGCTCATATATATATTAACTCATATTACTGGTCTACTACTACTATATATATATTAGAATTATTTGGTAAATGATATTTGATAATGTGTTGCTAACATGTTCAAAGCTAGATATTGCAAAAATCGTCATAGCTAGCACAATGATCTACCTAATAAGGCACAGGAGAGCGGCTGATGTTCTTCACTGGGAGCTTGTTAGTGTTGTTCACAACCCGGCCCTCAACAGTTTAATACCTTTAAATTTTTCCTCTGGTTCATAACGCTTCTCCACAATCTTACTTTTGCTGCTTTGGACCACATGTCCCATGAGTGCACGCTTGTCCAACATTGAAGCTCCATTGTGAGATACCATGTAGAGTGTTGCACATCGCGACACATGTTCTCCAGCACATCGTGGTGCCTGCTAGGTTTGATGAGTATCAACGATATCATGCCAATGCGTCCAGCCGTAGTTTGTATCACTTTCTGACTAGAACACCCTTGATATACAAGGACTTCATCTCGAAGCAACTTTGACGGTTTGTATGACATCCCGCACTCTGCAACTTAAATCAATGCAACCAAGGAATTGGCCTAGGGCCATGCAGGATGGGGTTTTGTCTTGAACAAACTTAGTGGCTTCCCTCTTGGCCTTATGTACTATCTTATTCTAGATACCACAGAGTTTCTAGTGGTGCAGAGATTTTATGGTGTCGATTGTGAGATATATCTTATCCTTGAGTTGTTGTAGTGTGAACTCTGCAGTTTTCTGCATGTACAAATCAACAAGTGAGCCAAACTAAAATTGTACATATAGATCATGAGTTTCTACCTTGTTACCATTAAAGATCAAAATTTTTATGTGGTACTTAAAAAATTGGTTGTACTCACAAAAGATAAGTTAGCTAAGAGAAATTGAAATGACAGTAAAATATATAGCTTTTGTAAACAGGAAGAAACAACTTAACACTTTTTCTTAGTGTGTCAATGCTAGATTTCTTTGGCGTGCAGTTCATATTATTTTTGGAGTTGCACCACCTATGAACATTGAGCATCTTTTTGATCAATGGTTGAAACAAGGAGGGCGAAAACCAAATTTACACTTATTGATAGGAGCATCAGTTTTGTGATGGGCAATATGGCTCAGGAGAAATCATGTTTTTTTGAAAAATGCCAACCTAAAACTTTTATGCATATCCTATTTAGGGGAATGTATTGGCATCGTCTTTGAGCACAGTTGCAGCACTGTGAGGAGCAAAGAGAAAGATAATCCAAGCAGGCCGTACATTGGAGACGCCAACTCTTCGTTTTATCGCTTCTTATGGATGGCCTTTTAGTTTACGGATTGACTACTAATAATCTTGTTGATACCTTATTATGCTTTTAGGATTGGTTTGTGTGTTGGCTATTATGTATAATAATGTGCTGACGGGTTCCTCCTCAATGAGAGCGTTGAAGCTGGATATTGTTTCCATTATCTGTGAAAACCTATTTAAACACGAACATATCTCAAGAAGTCAGCTCACATTAATTTTACATACAGGCATAATCAACCATGAAATTAGTATATGATGTACATCAATAGAATCAACACTGAAATTGGTATATGCATGTACATGTACATCGACATAATTGGCATTGAAATTGGTATATGGACATTGACAGAATCAACATTGGAATTGGTATACATGTACATCGACATAATAAGCATTGTATATGTGCACATATATATTTAAAAAGTTACATATTAGTTTGCAATGAAATACTAGTTTCTATCACAATGTTGGTATATTAGGCTTTAATTTCTATTATATCCATCCACCAATTTGACACACCATGCCGATCGATACCACAAAGGTCACTACTTCAATGAAACCGTGAAGATGTAACACCAATTACAATAATTTGTAACATGAGAGGTAAACTCTTGTTAGTCAAGTTTTTAGTAATTTTGTTAGACCATCATCATCCACTAGTCGCTCCTCCAGGAACCAACTCGAGTGAAACAAGCAAAGAAATAACCGAATCAGAAGCTATCTCTCTCGATAGTAAGTGCTACCATTTCTGTTGTTTCCTGCTATTATTTGGGCATCTACATTTGCCACACTCCATGTGCATGCAATGAGCTAGCCACACGCCCTTGTGTGCCATCCGTGCATCAGACAGAGGAGTCAGATGATGCACGCCGATGCAGGTCGAATTGAATTTGGAAGCAGAGCAGAATCATAGATATATATCTGCACATGTATGCATGCATATACCTGCTCCACATAGTGGAAGGAGATGTGTGGCTGCAGTAGCAGCAGCAGGGTCAGGATCGGAAGAGGTGAGACACACACGATCTGAGTAGGAATCAACTTGGGAAGCAGAGGCTGTGAAAGTCTAGCCAGAGTAGATGTGTGGCTTTGTTGCGAAGAGTAGATGGAGGCTGTGAAAGTCTAGCCAGAGGAAAGGGTGGAGCGGGGAGCGTGAGCAGGCTGGCGGCGGCAGCAGGGAGGACACGTACAAGGTCACTCAATGTAGCACATCAACCGCCACTGGGATGTACTGAGATCGATCGAGAGGGAAGGCCGAGACGGGACATTGTGGCAGGATGGACAGGAGCCCGAGCAGCTCGCAGCTGTATCCGCAACAACAACTTCTATGATTGGTATCTTCACTTTTCATTCTCTCTCTTCTCTGATTCCCTCTTCTCCGCTCCATCTGGGTCCAGCCGGGCATACGCCGCACGACGGTGATTGACCAGGTGGCTGTCTATCCAGCGTTGCGAGGAGGAGCAGCATGGGGGTTTTGGGCCGCAAAAGAGAGACGGTCACTGCGGCATCGAGGGTTTTACATCAGCACGAGGCAAACATGTAGCAGCCAGCCAACAACCGCGCCAGTGCGTGCACTGGCCCCGCTGCGTGCGTCTCTCCCTCCGCCTCGTGTCCATCGCGCAACAAAAGCAAGCCAATCGGCATCTCTCTGTGCCGTTTAGGCGCCTAGGAGTGGCAGGAGCATCCTACCTAAACCAGCGTGCAGGTGTGCGCACAAGTGGTTGGGTTTTGCTTTTTCGTACTGCCCAGACATGCTGAATAGTGGTGGACGTAGTATTTTGAAAATTGGTGTGCATAATATTCATAATTTGTTTCAAAAATAAAATCATTCATAATATATGATTTTATCATGCTATTTATTACTACAGGAAATGACAGTTTCTGTGTTCAATTTTTTTTACCGCTATAAGACATTTTTGACACAAATTAAAGTTTGTGATTAAACTTTTTTATTGTCACTTTTAATTGCAGAGTCTCAGGTTTTCTCTAGTGATGTTTCTTTCGTTCCCACGACTATATTTCATAATTGTAAACACATAATTTGGTATTTCGTCACTAGCTAGTCTTGTATGGGGTTTGTTCATTGTTATTACTTTCATTGTAGTTGTGATAATTGGATCACTACACTTTCATTTGATAAAAATGCATTTTGTTATTCTAAAAATATCGACTAGTTCCAACTAAAAATATCAACAACAAAGGGTTGATCGGCGCCCAAGACCCCAACACCATTCATATAACCATATTTAGAATTAGGGTTGGATATCGAGCTGAAGGCAATTTTTTGAGATTGTTTTTCAAAAATAACATAATCTTATTTATCATAGTCTCCTAAATTGTTAGAGACCCAACTTCATGTCGAGCTTTACGAGCCGAGCCTAACGAGCTGAGCCGAAGTCGAAGTCATTCTAAATGAAGTCAATTTAATTTTAAAAGAAAAATGAGTTCAATCGGAGTACTTTTGTACCGAGCCATCAAGCTAGCCTAAACGAGCTTTTTGTCCAGCCCTATTTAGAAGGTAGAATGCATAACCTAGCGTTTTATTAGAAACGAAATATCTTCCATGTACATAGTATATGTTGTGAAATATGCTTAAACGTAAAAATCTTTTTATGGTTTCTCTACTATATTGTAGTAATTATATATATTTATTTAATTCAAATAACACTTTAGAAATTTTCTTAGTGAGATTGAGATTTTTAGAGATGTTAATTGGCACACTATCTAAGGCAAAAACGAACCACCATCCTGTGCTATCTCCAATGCTAGCGCCAAAGAGGTGGCATCGCCGAATCGAATGCACAAAACTTCACCGTTCATCTATAATCATAGATCTAAGACAACATATCAGACATACAAATGTACTGATATTTATAACATAATATAAATATATTGATAGACTTATTATGAAATTTTTTTTGTTGTATAATTATTTGGTGTTGTAAGTGTTAATTTTCTTTTATATAACTTTGTCAAAATTTATGACGCATGATTTGGCTTAGGAAAACCTAAAAAGACACTTTTTTAGAACAGGGGAAGTACATATATTTGGCTTGTATATGTATGTAACATTTTTTCTTTAATGAAAAATTATTACACGGAAATGTTTTTTCCTAACAAAAAAAAATTAAGCGTACATTTGTACACACTAGCATAGACGCACGCGCGACACATACGTGTAGTATCCTATGAGAACAAGTAATAAAAAAATGTTAATACTCCCTCCGCCTCAAAATATAAGACACGCATGTAATTCAAGATTCAAACTTTAAAAGCATTGACTTACGATTAATCTTGTATAATAAAAACTTTGTCAGACAATAATGATATCATTGTATTCATATTTAAAGTTGTTTCATACGGCTATAATTGTTGCTGTAAATATAATGTTATAAGAGTTGTTAAGAGTTAAATGTTATTATTGAAAATTGAGCCAAGTTTTACCAGAGAGAGTAGTATGGTAAAGAAAATTTTGATTGATGTCTTCATGCACGTCATATATCTTATTCATTAACCAAATTAAGTACCCCCTCTGTTTCAAATTGTAAGTCATTCCAAGATTCTTGGAAATTTAAACCATCTCAAGTTTGACCAAGTTCTTATACTAAAGTACAAACATTTATCATACCAAATAAGTATCATTAGGTTCTCGGTAACATATTTTCATAGTAAATTTGTTCGATGCAATAAATATTTGTGGTGATCTCTATAATTTTANAACTTAAAATAGTTTGACTCTCCAAGAATCTTGGAATGACTTATAATTTGGAACGGAGAGAGTACGTAATATTGTACATGTATGAGAAAAGGTTCAAATTACTCCATGGAGTTTGCACAAAACTGAAAAAGTAGATTGCTTGCTACCTGATCATTATATCATGCCCACTTTTGATCAAACATAGTGGCGAGATAACTTATGCTGCAGTGCTGGGCAAATTGAATCGGCAGGGATCTGCCAGTCCATTGCACGCAAGCCAAAAAGTAGTAGCAGTGTATAGCGGTCGTCCTCTAGAGGCGGAGCACATAGGGAGAGGACACGGATCAATCTTGAGAGCTACCAAGCAATGGATTCAGGTCGACGAGGGTGCGCTTGCTGAGCCATGCGGAAAAAAAATTGGCATGCATGTAGGATAGCGATAGGTGATGATCCACCCGACATACTTTGCTATATGTTGATATGATAATAATTTAAAAGCATAAATATTAAATCATTGCTTATTCAGTTATTCATTTTGTGTTTGAAATGCATGCAAAAAAAACTATGTTTTTTCATGTCTCAAGTATGGAAATGTCAAATTTATTTTGTTCTTAATGGATGCATATTTGTATAAGATAATAATGTCAAATAGGAAAATTTATACATATTTCTCATTTAATTATCAAGGATGTCTCCTATCTCCTTTTATGTGGAAGAGTGCAGTACAAGTCTTGTGTTAGATATAAGAAAACCAACACGAGCATTTAGAATTGTAGTTTAGCCCAATGCAAGAAAGATAAAACCAATCTAATAAATTTTAGAAATCACATGGAGCATATAAGTATATCACTACTGAAGATTATGATACAATATAAAAGTCATGTCACCTAATTTTGCCAAGCTCAATAATAAAGGTACATATATATTAGTAACTTTATGATCCGCAAGAATGTGCAAATCAAAGCTCTATACTTCAACTTCGCATTGGACCAAGAATTTCACGTAATATGCAACTGCGTGCTCAAGTGGCATTGGACCAAGAATTTCACGTAATATGCAACTGCGTGCTGATCAATAGCTCTTGAATTCAAGTGTTTATCATGACCAACACATTTAAGCTTCATTTCAAAAGTATAGCTAAATTTATAATAGATAGAAATTAATTTAGAACATCGGTGAATCAAGGATGTCCGTATATATACTTAGACATCATGAAGAGAGTTTTTTTGCGAGTAACATCATGCAGAGAGTTGATTAAAGTATCTGTAAGAATTAAAAAGACATGGACGCACCAAATCACGCAACCTAAGAACTGAAGTAGAACAAAATCTCAAAAACAAATCACACACAGCCTAAGAGCCTACCTGAAAACAGAATTGTTCCCAATTCT
>JAZFNS010072702.1:26624-41954 GCA_037127165.1 Alloteropsis angusta | reverse complement strand
TGCACGCCTTCTTCAGGTTGGTCCTTTCAACGTCGTGTTTAAGCAGAAGCGACCATGTGCGAGTCTAAGCATATGGCCTTATTCTGCATGAGCTTTATTAAACATCCGTACAATCTTCTATGTGTGCCATGGATAATAACTTCTTTAAACTAGAATGTCATTTCAGTGTAACGAACTCATACTTTTGGTACATCAGTTTATGAAGCAAGGCGGCAGGTACAAGAGCTGAAGAGGTGCATAGAAAGCTTCCATGTGCAAATCTTTAATCTGAAGAGATGGAAAAAAAATCAAATGAGAAGGATCATCTCAATAACTAAACTTATTATAGGAGATCAGTTTCGTTGATGACATATCGAAGAGTTACTTTTGCATCCATGAATTTGCATTGGCTGATGGTGAAATGACAATGCGCATGCTTATCATCGCCATTTCCTAGCGTTATGATGTTGTCTGCAGCTGTGATTACGACTGTATGCGTATTCCAATTTCCGGACAGACGCAGACTAAGGCGTGGTGCATGACGCTGGCAGAGATAATTAAAAAAAATCACTACAACTATGCTCTCGACATAGTAAAATTTAGCAAAAGGCATATCCTTCACGGCGATTTTTTTTAAAAAAAATTCTCCGAGTCAAACAAGTACAACTCCACACACAGCGATTGAGTTCCAAGAAAAGTGGGAGGCTACAAATGATATACGGGCACGGGTGCTGTTGATCTAAATATTTTTGTGGATGCAAACATAACAGATATGTTGACAGGGGTTAGAAAATTTGTGCAAATTTGACGTGCACGAAGAAAACTGATGCAGACTTGTTGGAGAATGGCAATATGTTTCCTTGCAAGNATCAATAAACAAGGGGGGGCCAGCCTATGTTAATTGAGCTCTAAAATCAGTGAACAGTGCCAAATTACTGTTTAAGTAATGGAGATTTTGCTTGGACAGGGGGGGCCATGGCCCATGGCCCAGTTTGGCCTCCATGAGGGTCCGCCAGTGCTTGCAAGGGACAAAATACTCTTCCTACACAGTTAGTCGTCGTGGAGAAAGTAATCCCGACCAAATCTTTGTTTGTTTTCATCTCTAGAAAAAGAGAAGATAATTCGTGTAATCTTGTGCTGAGTTCAGCACATAATGGTAGCGTGGCGTCAAGATGCAGACAAATACTAGCATGTTTTCTTGCGATGACTTTGGTGGACGGTAGAGAAAGGAAGGGTACAAGAAATGTGAGCAACTCATGCCCTACCCATGCGATCTTTACTTTCTCTAGAACCACATGGGACCAAAGTTAGGCCCTTTTTTTTTCTCTTCATCACATGAAAAAAACGAAACTTTTTTTTGTGTGTGTGCAGAGTCAGGATATATACAGAGGACAGCACAAGCTGGAGAGGGTGGAGCCTCTCAAAGTGTTAGGAAAGTGAAAGTGCAAAAGCACATGATCTAATCACACGTCTCTGGCTCTAATTGGTGCAATTAAAAGGGCTACGTCTTGTAATTACAAGGTCTCAATCATAGAGATTATCCTTGCAACCGTTTACGTGTTTTTGCTTATCCTCTGTTTCCTCCCCATCTGGATGAGTCCAGGCACACGAGCGATAGATACCTAGGGGTGTTGGATGCGTGAAAAAAATGAATACTTATGCATGGGTCACGTGCATATATAGAAGAAATACACTAATACTGTTCTCAATACATAAACTTTATGTAAGATGTAGGAACTAAACATGTTGTAGTAGTCCATATACAACAACTGCACTTATAGCAAAGCTTAAAGGTGTACATGCACATTTTATTTTCCTAAGCTCTTTGCATGGAGGTTTGATTTGGCATAACCCATAACACATGTATTTATATTTTTGCTAATTATTCTTTAAGTGATAAAAATTATCTGACTGTCGGTGGCGAGACGCTTGAAGTAACTTGGTCATCCTTGAAGTAATCAGGGCCGTCCATCTGGACACAGCAATCTGACAATCTCGAGAGTGTCTAGACAGTTCCATCTTGGCACGGTGCTCCCTCTCTAACACTGGATTAATTAATTCATTCGATAATCCCTTTATTCCCGTGCATTCACCAGACGCTGCTATCCATCTTTCCCTCTATAAGTGCCCGCCAGAATCCGCTCTCCGCCCACCATCATCACAGCCTCCTCCTCCTCCTCCTCGTCCTTGCCAGAATCCGCCACCACCAGCGGCAGCGCCGCATTTGGGTCACTGGATTGGTTCTTTGGAACAGGGACAGGGAGGCGCCATGGCGGCCTTGGGGGCGAAGGTGGAGCGGCTGTCGTCGATCGACGCGCAGCTGCGGATGCTGGTGCCCGGCAAGGTCTCCGACGACGACAAGCTCATCGAGTACGACGCGCTCCTCCTCGACCGCTTCCTCGACATCCTGCAGGACCTCCACGGCGACGACCTCAAGGAGATGGTATTGCTCCCTCCCTTCTTCTTTTCCTAGCTCGCATCTCTGCTCCTTTTCTTTTTCGGGTTCCAGTTTGCGCCTTTAATCTTGGTTTGGATCCAAGCAGACAGTTCAGTGCCGAGCTGTTATTTTTGTTTAATATTTTCTCCCGTTCTTCCATTACTTCCTGTACAAATATATGCCGTCTTGTGATTAGTGAGTTGTTACAGTGGAACGGTTACCAATCATTGGTCAAAGGCATGAGATTAGTGCCATTATTTTGTTGGATTTCCGTACTGTTTCTTGGAGTTCAGCTTCAGTAAAGGTGGAGACTTGGGACTTGGAGTGTGTGTTCTGGATATTTGAGTGTGTGTGGTTGACTTCAGAGTTCAGAGTAACTCCTACACGGGATAAATGGTAAAAACAAGGTGGTTACTGCTTAATCTGGCTGTTCTAAGTAGATATCAAGACTAATGTTGGAAATTTGGAGGATGCTGGATGCTCATGTTATGGAGTGATGTTTTTTTAGTACGTTGCCTATATGGTTGTTGCTTAGTGTGGAGGAGACTGACCATCTCATCTTCCTCTCAGAATTATCTTTTGGTCCAATCAAGATAGTTCTTTTTCCTTTATGAGGCACACCCCTTTTAACACATTATTCCTTGATTAGTTGAATATTGTTAACACTTTAATCTTAATTTTGTTTGGTAAAAAATATGACTTGATCCGTGAAAACTGAAAATACCTTGGTGTCAGGTGTGGATCTCTAGTAGGTCATGTATGTGGTCTGTGAACTGACTTGGACCAATTGAACAATGAAACCTGCATGTTTTGTGACATATTTTGACTACTGACTAAAACTTGTTCACTTCTTGGACGGCAAAATGTGTAGCATCTTTCACATTTATGACAGCCCCTGCAGAGTCTTTACTGATTTAAACTTGAGAGTGACAGTAGCATTTTAGGAGAATTGACATATCATGTTAAACTGGAACGTATATGGGAATTATCATTCTAAAGAACAGCTTGTAAAAATCTGCCACCCCTTCTTGTACCTTCCATAATAGAACTGGAACCTCCAGAATGTATGGCAACTCAAGAGGTAGGCTAGGAAAATGCTTCTTTTTCAAAATAATAACATATAGTTTTGCATTAAACCAAGCCCATGCTGAAGTGTCCATATCAAGGCATGCATTCCGAATGGTGACTACCATATTGAATTTATTTCACTTAGCCAGTTGGCCATAATAACTATTGGTAGATCTAAATATGTTTGCTGTTCTGTGGATTCTGTATATGGTAGTAACAAAATTAAGAAATAGAGTATTTGTTTCTTTTCTTTGATCATGGAGAGTCATTAATTGACTCATCTTGATTAATAGGTCCAAGAATGCTATGAAGTAGCTGCTGAGTATGAAACGAAGCATGACTTGCAAAAGCTTGATGAACTCGGCAAGATGATAACAAGCTTGGATCCTGGGGATTCTATTGTGATTGCCAAATCTTTTTCGCACATGCTTAACTTGGCCAATTTGGCTGAGGAAGTCCAGATAGCCTACAGGAGGAGAATCAAGCTCAAGAAGGGAGATTTCGCTGACGAAAACTCTGCAATAACAGAATCTGACATCGAGGAAACACTTAAGAGGCTTGTTGTTGACCTCAAGAAGTCGCCTGCTGAGGTATTTGATGCCCTGAAGAGCCAGACTGTTGACCTGGTTTTGACTGCACATCCAACGCAGTCTGTCAGGAGGTCACTGCTTCAGAAACACTCAAGGTTAGTTAACCAAACAGTGCATTGTACTTGACATAATTTTATTTTTATTATTTAATCTTAATTTCAACTTCTTATTTCAGGATACGAAACTGTCTAGTTCAACTCTACTCGAAAGATATTACTCCAGATGACAAGCAGGAACTTGATGAGGCTCTCCAGAGAGAGGTAATTATTGCAAATCTAATGTTTATTTGATGCATAAGCATGATCTAGTCATCAAAGCCTGTGACCAAAGAGTTCCATTCTTAATTTGTTGCTTCTTTTTCAGATCCAAGCTGCCTTTAGAACTGATGAGATCCGAAGAACACAGCCCACTCCCCAAGATGAAATGCGTGCTGGTATGAGCTACTTCCATGAAACAATTTGGAAGGGTGTTCCAAAGTTCCTGCGCCGAGTCGATACTGCACTTAAGAACATTGGGATTAATGAGCGCGTTCCTTACAATGCACCTCTTATTCAGTTCTCTTCTTGGATGGGAGGAGATCGTGATGGTGAGGGCCATCTCTATCTTTTTATCCTGTCTTCCCATGATTCTTAAAATATGGAATATTTGCATTATCTGTCATCTTTGTTGCTTGTATCTGTTACATGGGAAGATGACTACTGCATGTCCTGTTTTTGCTCAACTGCCCTTCCATAGATGGTAGTAGCATTTATCTTTGTATTCTAAATGTGCACCGCTGCTCCAAATACAGGAAATCCAAGAGTCACGCCAGAGGTTACCAGGGATGTCTGCTTGCTTGCCAGAATGATGGCAGCAAACCTATATTGCTCACAGATTGAGGATCTTATGTTTGAGGTAGCTATTACTTTGGTAATCTGTATAGTTTGTAACTTCATTTGCATCTGATATTTGGAGTTAACAACTTAAAATGACTGCAGTTGTCTATGTGGAGATGCAATGATGAGCTGCGCATACGTGCTGATGAGCTGCATCGCTCTACTAAGAAGGATGCAAAGCACTACATAGGTAGGAATTAATGAAATCATTTAGGCTTCTTAGTGATGATGTGTTGTTAGGCCATTTTTTGACATTCTAATGATTTTACTTTTTCCATTTCTAATGCAGAGTTTTGGAAGAAGGTTCCTCCAAATGAGCCGTATCGGGTGATACTGAGTGATGTGAGGGATAAACTCTACAACACCCGCGAACGATCACGTGAGCTTTTATCCAGTGGACATTCTGATGTTCCTGAGGAAGTTACTCTGACAAGTGTTGAAGAGGTGAGATTTATCCATGGTCATCAGAAAACAATATAACTTTTAATTTTGCTCAGTGGGTTTCTAATCTGCAGAAGCCCTCTCTTGCAGCTGTTGGAGCCCTTGGAGCTATGTTATAGATCACTGTGTGCTTGCGGTGACCGTGTGATTGCTGATGGAAGCCTTCTTGATTTCTTGCGTCAAGTTTCCACCTTTGGGCTCTCCCTTGTGAGGCTTGATATTAGGCAAGAATCAGATAGGCACACCGATGTCCTCGATGCAATCACCACATACCTGGGGATTGGATCTTACCGCGAGTGGCCTGAAGAACGCCGCCAGGAATGGCTGTTGTCCGAACTCAATGGGAAACGTCCACTGTTTGGCCCAGACCTTCCCAAGACCGAGGAAGTTGCCGATGTTCTAGACACATTCCATGTCATTGCTGAGCTTCCTGCTGACAATTTTGGTGCATATATCATTTCCATGGCAACATCTCCTTCAGATGTCCTTGCTGTTGAGCTGCTCCAACGTGAGTGCCATGTAAAGACACCCCTCAGAGTAGTCCCACTGTTTGAGAAGTTGGCCGATCTTGAGGCTGCTCCGGCTGCATTGGCAAGACTTTTCTCAATAGACTGGTACAGACAGAGGATCAATGGCAAGCAAGAGGTCATGATTGGGTATTCAGACTCAGGCAAAGATGCTGGTCGTCTCTCAGCAGCATGGCAGCTGTACAAAGCTCAGGAGGAGCTTATCAAGGTTGCTAAGGACTTTGGTGTGAAGTTGACAATGTTCCACGGACGTGGTGGGACTGTTGGAAGGGGTGGCGGTCCCACTCACCTTGCCATCCTGTCCCAGCCGCCAGACACGATCCATGGATCGCTCCGGGTCACTGTCCAAGGTGAAGTCATTGAGCAGTCCTTTGGTGAGGAACACTTATGCTTCAGAACACTGCAGCGTTTCACGGCTGCTACCCTGGAGCATGGTATGCATCCACCAAATGCACCAAAGCCAGAATGGCGAGCTCTTCTTGATGAGATGGCGGTTGTGGCAACCGAGGAATATCGGTCCATTGTCTTCAAAGAGCCACGTTTTGTGGAGTATTTCCGCCTTGTAAGTCCTTGTTCTTGTTCATTGTCATGTTACAATGACATAAGCCGCAAAAATAAACTTTCGAAATATGTTTGACCTGATACTTAATATGAATATGGCACAAAGATTTACTGTGGAAATAAATATTTTGCAAACCTAACTAAAATGGTCGAAGTCATTCGGTTAGACCCTACATTTGGCCACATATTCACTCTCTGATGTTTGTGTTGACAGGCAACACCTGAAACAGAGTATGGCAGGATGAACATTGGAAGCAGGCCATCCAAGAGAAAGCCGAGTGGTGGAATCGAGTCACTCCGTGCAATCCCTTGGATCTTTGCTTGGACGCAAACACGGTTCCACCTCCCGGTCTGGCTAGGCTTTGGAGCTGCATTCAAGCATGTTCTCCAGAAGGACATCAGGAATCTCCACATGCTCCAAGAAATGTACAATGAGTGGCCGTTTTTCAGGGTCACCATCGATCTTGTTGAGATGGTGTTCGCCAAGGGTAATCCTGGCATTGCCGCCCTGTATGACAAACTCCTTGTCTCGGAGGATCTACAGCCATTGGGTGACAAGCTGAGGGCCAACTATGAAGAAACCCAAAAGCTTCTCCTTCAGGTCTGAAACAAAACACATACATTTGTTGCATTTCGTTTCAACCACCATTGCAGCATTTTACAATATACTGAACGCTATTTTGGGCTTCAGGTTGCTGGGCACAGGGATCTTCTTGAAGGTGACCCCTACCTGAAGCAGCGTCTCCGCCTCCGTGACGCCTACATCACCACTCTGAACGTTTGCCAGGCCTACACTCTGAAGCGAATCCGTGACCCGGACTACCATGTCGCATTGCGGCCCCACCTGTCCAAGGAGATCATGGACTCGAGCAAGTCAGCGGCAGAACTCGTGAAGCTGAACCCAGCCAGTGAGTACGCTCCGGGCCTGGAGGACACCCTCATCCTCACCATGAAGGGTATAGCTGCTGGTCTGCAGAACACCGGTTAAGACAGAGAGGATCTTTTTCTTCTGATCATTTGCTTTAGGCCTTTGTATTTTGCTGATTTTAGCTGCATCTTGGTCTCCCTACGCCGTGAGAAAATAATGGCGTTTTCGCCAAAGTGGTGGTAAATAAAAGTGAGACAATGATCAGAGCTGATCTGTCCGTAGACAGGTATGTTGTAATCTTACAATGGAACACGGCAACAGACTAAAGTGTGGTATCTGTTTTACCTGAAGTATTTCACTGGTAGGCTCTGAATTGTGGGAATTGTGCGATCCAGCTAGGTTCTAACTTAAGTTTCCCTTTGCAATCTGTTGCTTACGAGTCAGAATTGCACTACAGACTACAGTGTGCAGTCACTATCACAATTCTACTGAGTTTGTGTTTAGTTTGGAAAATTGTCGAAAGTTGCAGCTGATAATTGCTATTGGAAAGTGTGTCATGTGAGAGGAGACATATTTTCAATGCGTTACTTTTGCAGTTATAGGCTGAAACTTGCCGAATTAAACACAGCTTGAATCGTAAAGCACGTTCTTACCCTGTTGCATACATTATTACTGCTAAACGCAAACATTATTACTACTGAACGCCAACATTATTTTACCATCTTATATTCTTAGATCAATTCTTCATACAAATATAAAAGTTAGATCCTAGAAGAGAAAAAAAACATAGCACACATACAAATTCTCGATTACGTTCAACAAAGTGGACACGAAGGAGTTAATTTTCACTTGAGCGCTGAAAAGATGTATGGTGGCAATCCTTTTGTTATCACACATCTGCTGCAACACTGTATTTGAGAAAGTAACTTTAGATCTTAGAAACAAAATATCAAACCCATCCTAGACTTTTTGTTTTTATAAAAGGCGCCCTAGACATCTTGTACCAACGCCAACTAGCAGAACATAATAAAAGATTATGCAAAAGCAATTTACAATTAAAATTTGAAAAATTATGTAAAATTCCTCGTAAAATAAAAATACAACAAAATTTGATAAAATCGTTTTCTTTGGGACATGCGACTATTTGTTTGTGCCTCAACCTGGAATGCTAATGATCTTTAATAATGTTGACTGAGATTTTAAAAATATTCATTAGTTATTATAAATATGTTAGCAATCACCATATACTAATATAATAATAATAACTAATATTTCTTAATAGAAAAAGTGTTTGGTACTTCCCTATATTTCACACGTCAGAATATATGCTCTTATACATGAACTTGTACCCTAAAATGAAATAAGACTTTGTAACCCTCCTCGTGTACTCCATAATATGTAAAAACCACAAAAAAAAGGGACCAGGCCGCACAAGCAACAAGCAAGCGACCATTCTCTTCTCCACCAGCGCCGCCTCCTTCCTCCCCCAATCTCTCTCCGCCTCGATCCCCTAGCCCGAAGCGCCCTCTCTATCCACCATGGCCAACAGCAACCTTCCCCGCCGCATCATCAAGGTGAGGAGTCCTCTCAGCCCGTCGAAATTTCGGTTTCTTCCACTTTTTTTTAATGCAAACATGGTGATTTTTGGTGGTTTGTTTCCCGCAGGAGACACAGCGGCTGCTCAGCGAGCCAGGTGAGATGATCTACGCATGAAGAGATGTTGATTTGGTGGTTCTTTTCTTTTGTTTCTTTTCCCCTAGGATTTAGTTACAGTAAGCTGATTAGCCCCAAAAAGGTCTGTGCCTTTGGTTTTTAATTTAACTAAAGAAATGCTTGGACGCCTAGTTTTGTCATGCATATGCTCTTAATTGTCCAAAGATTATGTCTTTGATTGCTCTTTTAGAATTTTGGGTATTTCTTGGATGATGTGTTGATGTTCCCGTGGTTGTGTGGCTTGCTGTTTTTACAGCTCCAGGAATCAGTGCCTCGCCATCGGAGGAGAACATGCGCTACTTCAATGTCATGATCCTTGGCCCGTCGCAATCACCATATGAGGGTGAGTAATATTTTCCTTTTGTTCTTGTGTTCTGTATTTTAATTGCCTTAAACATCATGTATATGCAATATGGTCCTCTATCTGGCTTTGGAAATGGTAGATGGAATTGAGATTATTGAAAATTGTATTCCATACCATTGAAAAAGTATAAAGATTAGTTCACTTTAATAACATTGAAAAAATGCTTTATCAAGATTTTTTCAATGCCTGCCATGCCTTTGTGGCATGTTTTATTAGTTTTATTTTACAGTTCCTCCTTGTCTTATTGGCACTATGTGATCCGATCGAAGTTTAGGAAGCTTTAGTGCATGCCTCCAGTGCTTTCGTTTTCTCAATTCTGTAGCTATGCCCCTGGTGGCTCATGGCAAAAAGTGCATCACACCTCCATCTGCTTGCTCGCTTATCGCCAGTGACCACCTCACTTTCATCCTTCCCCACACTCTGAGCCGAGATCTGAGCTTCCAAGTCCTGCAAATTCTATAGCAAGTCTCTTTATCAGCCAATTTGCCCCATGGCCTGCATGCTCCTGCTCCAAATCAGAGGCCTATGTGGCTTCCATTCACCATAGGCCTTTGCTCCAGGTTTGACAGCAGTATTTATGCACCAGGGTGCAGGCCATCGAGAAACCAAGGGGCCACCGGTGCAGACGGAGATGAATGGCTGTGACTGAGCATGGAACAAGATGACCATGGTTGGTTGCATAGGACACACAATGCAACCAAGAAGTTTGTGGCTTGGGTTGAGTGAAGGGGCATCGGTTGAACAGGGGCAACCAGCCAAACAAGTTGGTAACTCTAGTTATGTGAAGAACACATTGAACAAATTGACATAACTAGGATTTTCAACTTTGAATATTTGGAAAGTGGAACAAGTGTGTTTTCTTTTAGTTTCTCTAACGAAGACCCAAAGTATTTACTGCAAGTGCTGGCAAATATGTCATCCTTGCTAGCTTTCGATGTGAGCATGTCTGCTTCATTGCCCTAGGTGTTTTTTGTTTTTTCCCTAGTAAATTCTCTTCATAACTTTTTATATGGTCTGTCCTCATGTGATGATTATTGCACTCCTATTAAAAGAATGCAAAACAAAGCAGTGGCATTTTTGTTTTTGTGCTTTCTAATATAGTCTCTCATAACTGTTGTTTGGATACTTGTCAGGAGGAGTTTTCAAGCTAGAATTATTCTTGCCTGAAGAATATCCGATGGCTCCACCAAAGGTATTTCATATTTTCATTACTACTGTACTCTTGACTAGGATTTCAGTACTGCTATGGTTCTACTAACTGTTAGTACATAATAAAATAGTTCTGTCGGTGTTTGTCAAGCTCAATTTAAGCTAAGTTGTAGAGTGCATCAAATTCAGAAAGGTTATATTTGTGTTTCTGCTCAATGGGATTTAGATTTCAGCTTCACATTTAACTGGAGATCATCATATGATTTTCTATTGTGACCCCAGCCACTCAAAATATTCTTGCAAATTTCAGTGACTTCAGTAAACTTATATAACATCATTCATGCTTTTGTTTTACTGACTTAGATATGTTCTCTACGATTTTCATTACTATTTCATATCTTCGTAGTTAGTATGGTTAAGATCCATTAGAATTTATACATTTGTGGTTTCTGAAGCCTTGATTCATTACTGAACACAGGTTCGCTTTCTCACAAAAATTTATCACCCTAACATTGACAAGGTAAGTTTGTTACCTTGTGCTTCCCTCTTACGGTATTAGGATATGATGTGTTGCTTAAGACTCACACTCATACAGCTTGGTAGGATATGCCTTGATATTTTAAAGGACAAGTGGAGTCCTGCCCTTCAGATCCGAACAGTTCTTTTGAGGTGAATACTTCTGCTTCACTGCTTTTCCGTATTAACGTCAGTCTGTTTTTTTTCTTGCAAACAATTCATACTTATTCTTGAAAGTACTGACCATATAACTGCTGCACTGAACAAGCTACATGATTCCTGAAAGGGCTTTTTGGTGTCTGGCCATTATAAGCTTAGGAGACACTACATAGTGGCAATGTGCACCTTCAGAGCTTGTGTTGCACTTGAAGTTCTTTCCCATTAAAAAGCAGGATTAGCATATGAAGTGCATTAATTTACTAAGCAAATACCCTTTCAAAAATAATAAATTGTCATGCCATAGAGTGGGTGCTGTGTACATTGTAGTTGAGGAAGCTGCACTTACTGCATATTATTTGTCAGAGTGCCCATTAAAATGGGGGCAGAATATTTATATGTTGCCAAATCAACCTATGACCTGACATCTGCAGCATGTTTGCCCCATTAACGATCCGTTCACATATGCCTAGTGTGTATATCTCAACTGTAACACAAGTAGGGATGCACACAGCTCATATGCCTGCTCCACTACTTCAGTTCAGAGCTTGCTGATGTTTACACTTTTAGTGAAATTTTTGCTCCATTCACATATGCCTAGCGTGTGTTGGTTATCTCTCAATCATAACAGACACAAGGATCACAGATCACACAGCACATATGAATGCACACAGATCATATGCCTGCTTCACAACCTTCAGAGTTGCTGTTTTTATGCTTTTTTTTGAATTTTTTTCTGAAACCGAATCAGAGGGGGAAAAAATAGCTGAAGTCGAATAACTTAACTGATGAGCACATTTTCTTTGCACTTGATGTTTCTGGTCTTCAGCATCCAGGCACTGCTCAGTGCCCCAAATCCCGATGATCCACTTGCTGACAATGTTGCAAAGCACTGGAAATCTAACGAGACTGAAGCTGTGGAAACAGGTGAGGGAATAACCAATCTTGTTCGTCTTTATGTGCAGAATCTGGATGAATTGTCTAGCTCAATGGTATTCTTGAATGACAGCCAAAGAGTGGACCCGTGTATATGCAAGTGGAGCATGATCTTTGCGCGATGCAATGCTTGCTTGGCAATAATCTTCATGGTGGAGCTGAACTCGAACAACACTTGGTTGGTTACATTCAAAACTGAAGGAGCCTAGTGGGCTGTCGAAGTTTATCTTCTTTATGGTGTGTACTCTGAGTCTGATGTACAGTATTCTAGTTGGGCTATGACGAACCCTCGTGCATGTAAAAGTGTCTCTTTGGTATGTCTGGTCCTCGAGAGAATAGATGCTTATACAGATATCATAATAAGTATCCTGGAATGGTGTGTGTGCCTGTCATTTTTTGAATTATCTTTTGCATGTTTTTCCCTCTAGGGATCCCAGGAATTTAAATTAAATTAGAATATGGCCTCCAGACTGAGACTTCTGGCTGCTGCAAGTTCTGGGCAATTTTTTTTTTGCTTTTGTTTTTTTGGCAAAAAATGGTTCTCTGTCGGGACTACCCGTACATGCAAGCATACGAGTGTGACATAACTGAGTCTGAAGAGTATCATAACCAAATGCAATTGGTGAGCAGATGGCAGCAAAGGCAACCGTGGTGGTTGTAGCCGACCTCCCAAAGGCGGTGGTGAAATCAGGAAATGCAGATAAGGCAAAGCCTAATAAAAAGATTGACCACTCACACATCCAAAGAATGGAGAACAAATGTTCATACAAAATATATTTAGGACAACCAAAGTAGTTCATTTCCGAGCTAATTAGTTTGTCCGGAGGAAAAGCTAGTTGAGCAAGCATTTCTATTTTAGACCACTGTGGAATGTAATCTGACAGCGGGTGAGGTATCTTATTACATGAGAAAGGAAAACACGTAAAATCTCACCTTCAGTTTTTAGAAAAAAAATGAAGCTTACATCTTAATAGCACATCTATTTTTTAAAAAGTATCGCTTGTAAAAAAATGTGCAGTTGGTCCACAATTTAGACATGGATGATATGAGAATACTGTGATTCACCTAACAAGGTAACTGCAGCCGAAAAGGCTATTTATAAGTACCTCGACCCATGGATCCATACGTCTTGACTGAAAAAGAATCGATAGAGCATAGAGGGGAAAATCAGACCAAATAGTTGTATAACAAGAAATGAATATAGTGAAGGTGAGCCTTCGCGTTTGGAAGCTTTTTTTACACTACAATTTTGTTATTCCATAATTCTAAATCTCATAGTTGTTTTTTTCTTTTGCATTGTTGTAGATATTGGCGTTTTTTAAAACAAGTACATGGACAACACATTTTCTGAGCTGGAGGAGGAAGACAAATGCTATGGCAAATTGGATTGTAGACCGAGCCAATGATGAGCCGGAGGAGTAACACACAGTCGATGATCTTAGAGCCAAATTTCAAACTTCAATGTTGAAGATCGGGATTTTGGCAAATAGTAATTAAGTAAGAAAGTAGTGGACCTGTGTGTATGGAAGCGGAACATGAGCTTTGCACGATGTAATTGTTGCTTGTTAATAGGGCATGTTTGGTTGCCGGCCATAATTTACCACGTTTTGAAACCGTGTAGGGGAGGTGCTGCCAAAATTTGTATCTGATGTCATTGTTTTGCTTTAAATTTTAGAGTCGGCTGCTTCACCGTCCTCGATGCGTCACTTTGTCGGATAGCAAGGTGAGGCATCAAAGACCCGTCTCGTTTCATATCATGTTCGTAGATCATGTAACCTAGTTAGGCGTCTCCCGTTTGAAAGAGGTACAATTAGAAGTATGCAGATCTTTGCATAAGCATTCCCGTATCTGTTTCAAATTGTCCATGTTATTGGATAGCCCGAGGATGCGTAAATAGGTACAGTTTCCATGGTCTACTCCTAACGAGGCAGAATTTTGGCATCATCTACCAGACGTGAATTTGGAGAACATCGGGGAGATGCTGCCGAAATTCCGTCTTGGATAGGAGTAGACCAAGGAAACCAACCCATCTACGCATTCTCGGGTGGTATTAGGACCTATCTTTACCTATTAGAGCATGATAGACATCGTGTAGATGTAATTGTTTTTAATATCACCCCACATATGTTAAAGGATGGATGATGACAATGAGTGAATGTGCACGGGCCATATGACCTTGTAAGGTTGAATATAATTTATAATGACATCCATCTTTTGCATACATGAGGGTTCGTTCTCTCACGCTAAAAACATTATAGGCGCATGTCTTGGAGGATACTAAGTTTACATGAGTGCTTGTAGAGTCTATCCTCGACTTAACTTTTGTAATGGTAAGGTTTGTATATGTTCTATATACTAACTTTTGCATTGGTAAGGTTTGTATAGTTCTGTATATTGTGCATGCTATTATTCCTTTTAAGTGTGTTGTCAAGAAATGGGTGCGAGTTACGTTAGGCATGATTTGCGCCATAATCTTCTAGCCATTTTATAAACTAAGGGTAGGATGTTTTCCATTCTTTTAAAAAGGAGTATAGTAAAACATAACGGTGTTACCACAACTCAATTAAGGTGGTGTAAATTGATGAATGATGACTTACATTGGATATTTATAAAATAAGTCACAATAATGTTTAATCAGTAGGTACATAGTAAGTCATAGGTAGGTCATGTGTGCAAATTAGCCTAATCAACCAACACTTGGCCAAGTGCGCCCTTGTTGCAACCATGGACTTCAGAAGAGTATGTGGGCCTGAATGTTATGGTCAATGTTCACATTTTATCCAGTTAAATACGTAATGTAATTTCAAGCTGACGCCTCTATATATATGTCTACCCCCTACACAACTACTATGTGAGGAGGCGATGGAATGCTGCTTGGGATGCCAGAGGCCATGATACCAGGAACGACAAATTCTTATTCATGTATTCTGCCAGATATTCTCCATTTAGTTTTTCTTTTTGGATTTACTTTGACATCTAGATTAATTATGGTATGTATAGTATAGTATTAAACTTTATAGTAAACTTTATAACTTTCTCTTGTTCCACAATTCAATGTTAGTACACTATTACAAAAGTAGGCTTTCTAGTCAGCACTTTCACAGACAGTTTTCAAAAGTGGCACTAAAAATATTTTCACAGATGGTTTTT
>JAZFNS010072702.1:8402-26615 GCA_037127165.1 Alloteropsis angusta | reverse complement strand
TCTATCACATCGCTGCAAAACACAAAACCACCTGTAAAAGCCAACTTTCACAGCCGGNTTTTTTTTATCCCAAACACCTAAAGTCCACGGACTTTCACAGCCGGTCCGTGGCAAAAACCCGCTGTGAAAGTTAGCTTTCATAGGCATTTATGCCTCTAACAACAGTCACTTTTCGCCAGTCGGTATCACATGCGGTTTTTTAAAACAACCGCCTGTGAAAGCTAATTTCACAGGCGGTTTTAAATAACCGACTATGAAAATCGACTTTCACAGGCGGTCTGTGAAAGTTGGCTGACACATATATGGCTGCCTCCCCTCCCCTTTCCTCTTCCCTAACCCGACCCAAACTCCATTCTCACCATTGTTGTGCCCACAATTTGGGATGAGAATGTTTAGTTGCTGAAGGCTACTTTCATTAATTTTTGTAGGGACTTTTTAATGATTTAAATAAATAGTTCTATTCTAATTTACAGATGGATAGAGGATGGATGTATGTTTCAATGGGTAGAGGTGATAATTTTGTCAAAAGAGTTCAGTCTTTTATAGATGTTGCCAAGACTTTTATCACTAGTCATCCAAGGGAAGGGGGTTATGTTTTTTGCCCATGAGTTGATTGCATGAATCCACCTTTCACTGGTGTTTTCTCAAAAACCGCCTGTGAAAGCCACCTTTCACTTGCGGTTTATCAAAAACCGCCAGTGAAAGGCACCTTTCACTGGCGGGTTTCTACCCGCCAGTGAAAGCCACTTTTAATGGTAGTTTTAATGAAAAAACGACTATAAAAATGTTGGTCCCTATAAAAGGCCTAACACCTCCCGAGATTCCTGGTCTCTTTGCCATTTGGTTTGCTTGCCAGTTGCTGCACTCGCCCGTTCTCAGGTGTGTGCTCTTGTTTCTTTTGTTCAAGTTCATTTTGTTATACTTTGTTCGTTAGGATAATTAACTAAATATGTTTTTTCTTCTGCGTACTTCTCAGCATTGACTAGTTTTGTAAGCTTCACATGTAAGCTATTGACGTTAATTAAAAGGTACAAATTTAGTTAATTTTTGTTAGTATCATGCCGAGAGAGCGCCAGGCAGCTAGGTGTGGTGGCTATGTTAGTAATATGCCACCTAACATCCCTTTGTTATGAGAGGCTCACGCTCCAGGATGGTCGACAACACAACAAGTGGATCATGTCCCAATTTCTGTGCCTCAGCATCTTCGCTACAATATGGTAAGATAGATACTCTGAAAGTTGCATTTAAATGTAATCACAATGATGGAATATTGATTAACGTCTCTCTTTGTGAGAAGAGTTCCATTATACATATCACTGGTTAGCACTGGTATTACACAATGTCAAACTCATTTTGAAAGTGACTACATTTGCTTTAGTTGTCATATTACCTTTGTGTATGTCATTCACCTTTGTCTTATTACGTTTGTTATAGTTGTCATATTACATTTGCTTTAGTTATCAAATTAACATTGTGTCTCTCATTCATCTTTGTGTATGTCAATAACTACATTTCTATATTGTTGTGTATTTTATAGAATTGTAGCCTTGCCACTTTCGGGTTGGTTCTTACTGAGATTTGGGCACTTTAAGAACAACTATGTGGATTCATTTTGGACCATGTTGTGAAACCAAGAAGTGAGTATTGTCTGATTTAGGACTAGATGGATAGACTACTTTGATATGTATGGATTTATGTATGGACTTCCATATTTATGGATTAATGTTTGGACTTTTGATTGATGTAATAATATGTATGGATATTGTGAGACGATGTATTATTGTGACATGTAATGTTATGTATGGATATTTTGAGACTATGCACTGTTATATGTTGTTGTTATGAAATATCTATATCGTATTATTGTGCTGCTGGAATATCAATTATGTAATTAAAATTTTTTATTTCAAAAATTTATATCACACCTGGTTTTCTGGAGTGCAAAACTGGCTCTGAAAAGTCAGTATCACAGCCGGTTTTTTGGAATCAAAAGCGACTGTGAAACAGCCCTTTCACAGCCGATATTTGGAAAAAAATGACTGTGAAGGGTTGGTGCAGCAGGCCTGGAAGGCATATCACAAGCGGTTTGTAATAAAAGCCGACTGTGAAAACAAAGTATCACAGGCGGTTTTTGTCCGCCAGTGAAAGTCGGACTTTCACTGCCACTTAATCAGCGCCACTTTTGAAAACCGCAAATGATGCCCAGTTACGGACCGCCTGTTATGCCATTTCTGTAGTAGTGGTAGTTCAATATATAACATCTTTTCTTATACATTTATTTCTATCTCCTTTTTATTTAGACGAAAGATCGACCTTTGGTCCAGCTTTTAAAAATTAAGCTTTAGGTTATGTTTGGGTTACCAGTATACAACGACACAGACCTGGTCTAGATGATCTCCTTTTGTAGCTATACACACTCATTTTCAAACTTTGCAACTTAAAGTGTCCCGTTGCAACTTCTTTTATATATATACATGTGTATGATCTCAGGTTCAGCACTAAAGGCACCCAGTTTAATTACAAGCGCGTGTCCTCAGGGCATTCTTAGTATACGCGAGTGCATGTAGAGTCTATGCTCGTGTGCCATCACAGTCATTTAGTTGTACGTAATGAGAGACTATGAGCTCCCTAGCTAGCCCAGGTGAGAGAAAAGACATACATTTTTTTTAACGAACAGAGCACAGACTGTGCTCGTTTCTATTAATATAGAAGAGATTTACATGAAAAAAAACCCAGCGGGTTTAGAACAGGAAAAAGGACAAAGAAAAAGAAACGAAAAAGGTATTTACAAAGCAGTTTGCACAGAACGGAGAGCCGTTCAACCATCACCCACCACCTCCACAAGGCACTTGGCGCCAGCCCTCCACCAAGTTCTCGCTTCCTCTTTGATTTTCTGGAAAAGATCAGTTGCAGAGCGTTCTCTGCGGTTGAAAGTCCTGGCGTTTCTCTCATTCCAGACCTCCCAGGCGAGTAGCAGCATCAAAGTTCTAACCGTCGTTTTCGGGGCCTCTCCTTTGGTGGCTAGAGCAGTCCACCAATCCATGGTGGAGGGAGCACTTTCCCAGGTAGCGGGATCAAGAGTTGGGATTGAAGCCCAATCCGCAACAAGCTTCCAAATACGCTTGGTGTAGCGGCACTCCGCCATAATGTGCATGGCCGTCTCTGGCAGATGTCGGCAAAGGACACACCGGCTGTTGTGCGGCTAGCCCTTTGTCGCAAGTCTGTCCGAGGTCCAGACACGATTCCTAGCGAAAAGAGCTTGCATTTTGCCGGCGCCCAAGGTTTCCAGAACAACGCCTTATAGTTGACTCGCGTGTGACAAATGTACTGGCTACGATAAGCAGAGGAGGCCGAATAGAGGCCACTCTGAGTGAGTTTCCAGGTGCACGTATCATCCTCATCCGTGAGTCGAACTTGTTGCACCAGGTTCCAGATTGCAGCATATTGCATTAAACTGTTAATCGAGATGTGCTCTCTCGTATTGAGGTTTTTATCCACTGGTGGTCAAGCAGCGCATCGTGCAAGCATATTGTCTTCTTTCTGGAGGCAGCAAACAGCTCTGGTGCCACATCCCGAGGCCTTGTACCTTGTGCCCATGCCGAGTTCCAGAAAGAGGTTCGCTTGCCATTCCCCAAATGTATTGTCGTGCAGGCCGCAAAGAGGAGCCTATCAGATTCGTCGCACGGGATCTCCAGTCCAATCCATTGCTTGGTCGGCTCGTTCCATTCCTGCCAAAGCCAACGGGTGCGTAGTGCTCGCGCAAAAAGTTGTATGTCCAGAACTCCCAAGCCGCCCAGGTCCACCGGCCGTCCCACAGTTGGCCAGTTGACTTTGCATTTTCCTCCGGTCAGTGGCTCACCCGCTGTCCACAGGAAACGTTTGCGGCATATGTCGATGGCTTGGAGCGCTTCAGTTGGCGCACGGAGCGCCGTGAGTAGGTAAACCGGTTGTGAGGAAAGGACGGATTTGACGAGGGCTAACCGACCGGCTTGGGTGATATGGCGGCCACGCCAACCCGATATACTGCCCATGGCCTTGTCAGCAAGTGGCTGGAAGTCCACCTTCCTCAGTCTTCGCACAGAAAGTGGCAGCCCAAGGTATTTAATCGGGAAACTCGCCCTAGTCACCGGGAAGCTCGAAAGGATGCTGTCGAGATTGATGCCCTCACATCTGATGGGGAAAATTGACGACTGCTGGATGTTTGCTCGCAGTCCGGTGACTTCTCCAAAAAGTCGGAGCAAGCTGCTAAGGGCGTCCACCTCCTCCTTAATCGGTCTGACGAAGATTACAGCGTCGTCCGCATACATAGATATCCACAATCTATGCCTGTTCCTCCCAATTTTGCTCAGGATGTTGTTCTCCGTAGCTATCTGCAGAAGTTGGTGTAAGGGGTCGATAGCCAAGATGAAGAGCAAAGGTGAGAGCGGGTCTCCCTGGCGCAGGCCCCTTCCGTGTGCAATAGGCCTCCCCGGGATGCCATTGAGCAGGATCCGGGATGTCGAAGTGGCTAGCAACTGCGCCACCCAATTCCTCCAGCGAGGAGGAAAGCCCAGCCGGGCAAGCAGTGACAAGAGATAGTCCCAATGGACCGAGTCGAAGGCCTTGGAAATATCCAACTTGGGCAGCAGCATGGGCATACGAGCAGCCTGAAAGCGTCTGGCCATGCCTCGGACGTACAAGAAGTTGTCATGTATGCTACGCCCCCGGATAAAGGCGCTCTGGCTTTTTGAGATGATGTCATTCATGGCTGGCGCCAGGCGCAGTGCCAACACCTTGGACAGCAGCTTAGCAAAGACATGGATCAGGCTGATGGGCCTAGTCCGATATCGTGTTAGCGCCCTCTTTTTTCGGAATTAGGATCACATTGGCCGTGTTGAGGAGGTCCAGGTTGATGGTGCGTAGGTCATAGAATGAGTTGAGAGCTGCCAGCAGGTCCCCCTTAATGGTCGGCCATGATGCGCGTAAGAACTCTCCCGTGTAGCCATCCGGTCCCGGCGCTTTATCTTTTGGGATTTGGCCGATGGCGTCCCAAACTTCCTTCTCCGTGAAAGGAGCCTGGAGGTGTTGCAGCTCATAGCGGGTACCTTGAAGTTGCTCCCAGTCAAAGTCGCGAGAACATGCTCACAGTGTTCCCATTATCGATTCGAAGTGAACGGAGATGATATCTTCTTTCTCTGCGTGGGTTAGTGCCCAACCGCCCTCTTTTTTCAGTTGGCGTATATGATTTTTCCTACGTCTCGCGTTCACCCGCCGGTGAAAATACTTGGTGTTGGAATCCCCTTCTTTTAAGTTGGTTATCCGCGACGCTTGCCGTTTCCTCGCCCTTTCGATTATTGGCAGGCCCAAAGTTTGCCGCTTGAGGGCCTTGCGTAGGTGGAACTCTGCATCGCTGAGAGTCCTGAATTCCTGCACTAGATCGAGCCTATGGACCACCTCGTTTGCCATCTGTAGCTTGAGTTTAGCATCGGAGATAATACTTTTGCTCCATTTTTTTAGATGCCTTGCCGTTGTTGCCAACTTATGGTGAAGAATACTCAGGGGCTGTGTGTAGGTTGTTGGCAGAGTCCAGGCCTTGTGCACTTGATCTTTGTATCCTGGTAATCTTGTCCAAAATTTTTCGAACCGAAACGGTCTAGGCCTCCTAGGCTCGAGTTGGTTGGACAGTAGGAGGGGGCAGTGATCCGAGACGCTAGTGGACAGTGCATAGAGGCCATGGTTCGGGGAGTTCAAGTCCCATCCTTCATTGCAGAAGACTCGATCTAATTTCACAAGTGTCGGTGTGCGGCGCTCATTGCTCCATGTGTACCTTCGGTTTAGCAACCGGACCTCTTTGAGATCGCAGTGGTTTAGGGTCAAGCGAAAGACATACAGTTACTCATAAGTAACTTTGCTAAAAGAAGCCAAGATAATGCAGCAGTTTTGACCAATGTACCTTCTGAATGTGGTTTACAAAATTTTCACAAGAGCCATGATGCTTAGACCTGAGAAAATCATTGGAAACATAATTAATCGAGCATAAAATGCCTTTATCAAAGGAAGAAATATTATGGATGGAATTACGAGCCTACATGAGATCTTGCATGATACTAAGCAAAGAAAAAAGGAGGGTCTAATACTCAAGCTAGACTTTGAAAAGGCGTACGACAAAATAAGCTAGAACTTTCTGATGGAATGCCTCAGACAGAGAGGTTTTAATGAAGGATGGTGTAAATGGGTGTGGTAAGTGATGACAAGTGGAACTTTGAGTGTGAAAATGAATGAGGAAATTGGGCAATACTTTAAAAATGGGATCCCTTGTCACCCCTTCTCTTAAACATTGTTGTGGACTCACTGACCAAAATGATGAATATAGCTCAAGAAAACAATATTATATCTGGCTTGGTTCGTGAATATGTAACAAATGGTATTGCCATCCTACAATACATTGATGACACTATCTTATGTCTGAAAGATGATGTGGAAGAAGCAAAAAATATGAAGCCGCTCCTCTACTTATTTGAGAGGATGTCAGGCCTTAAGATCAATTTTGATAAAAGCGAAGTGATTATGGTTAGTGAAGATATGTCCAAAACTAAAACATATTCTAATATGTTCAACTGCTCCGCTAGCACTTAGCCTTTAAAATATCTAGGAATTCTTGTAGCAGGTGGCAGGCTACATGTAGTTGACTGGATCATGCTAGATGAAAAGCTAGCTAAAAGACTTGATGGTTGGAAAGGTTGTTATTTATCAATTGGTGGAAGGCTGACTTTGCTTAGGTCACGTCTTAGCAGTATTCCCATATACTGCATGTCAATGTACCTCCTCCAAAAACAATAGTGAAGAGGCTTGATACTACTAGGAAAAGGTTTTTTTGGTAAGGAGGTGGAACCAAAAACAAATACTTCTAGTAAAATGGTGTAAAATTTGCCTCCCTAAAAGAAAAGGAGGGTTTGGGGGTTCTTGACATTAGGAAAATGAATATAAACCTCTTGGCTAAATGGTGGTGGAAGATTGAAAAAGGTGTTGGTCTTTGGCAAGAAATAGTAAGGAAAAAATATATGACAAAAACTGGGATCTGGAATCTTAAATCAAAATATTCCCCTTTGTGAAATTGTTTGTTGAGAATCAAGGACCTGTACCTAAAAGGAAGAAGCATGAGTGTGGGTAATGGGAAGGATACAGATTTCTGGAGAGACATCTGGTGTGGAGAAGGTCCATAGACGCGCCAATTGTGAACCGCAAGTGCACGGATCACCGTAGCTTCTCCCTTAGAGTATTTATCCCTGGTTTATCAATCCGTGGATCGACAATGAACTACCTAGAGTTTCCCTTCTAATCTAACGGATCTAATCCTAGCACAAAGCATTGATTGCATATAAAGGATAAAACCTACTAAAAGATATGAGTGGTGTGTAGGTTGATCGCACCCATGAACAAAGGCTAAGATTAAGCACAACCAAATGGTGAACGAGCCTATCGCCTTCTAGTTGTAGTTCTAGCCAATGAGAGCAACCGCATCATGCATCTCATCTAAAGCCATCTTTAAACTATTATCCTCCGGTCAAACCACCGAAAGCCCCACCTTACACGAGATCACACACTATCACGATGCTCCCTATTGGCGTGGATAACTTAAGAGCACGTTCGCAAAGAACGTGTTGAACCTCTTGGTAGATCTGGTATGAACCTCTAGCCACCATGGCTACAAGATCACTCCAAACAATCTATAAGCTTAATAGATTGAAGGCAAAGCAAACCCAAGAAAATTACAAGATCGTAAAAGGAGGAATCGAGTCGCTAAAATATCGGATGACATGAAGAACATTATTCACATAATAGTTGTATTAGATCATCACCTCCAAGTACATACCATAGATGATCCACTACTAACTCCTGAACTCCACCATGGCACAACCACGCAGGGAGGCCATGGTGGCTAGGGTTGGCCTAAGCCATCCCTAGACAACTTCGAGGACTTGCGGCGGCCGTTGTCTCCTTTTGATGTATGCCCTAGATTTCGTCGAGTTCTGGTGGATTGATTCGCCTCCCTTCGTGTATAGGGAGTATAAATAGTCCGAGGAGTCCGTGGTTCAAAGCGGAGGTCGAACTGACATAAAACACCCTAGGCCGGCCGGCCTAGGGCCTTGGGCCAGCCGGCCTAGGCCTTTTTTTTGGCCCGGCTCGGTCCCATCTTTCTCATGCAAGCTTCTCTCGACGATCCTTGTCCATGTATGCATGATATCCTATATGGAAGTTGCTCCAAAAACGTTGGTTTGGACCTCCTTTGCTTGGCTTGATTCCGTCGGGTTTGGTGTTGCTTTTGGACTTGAATATAAATTCCCCCAAATTGGGTCATTTTCCTGAAAAAACATGATATGCTCCAAAATACAACACACAGACGAAAATGGGGTTATTTCACGTGCCAAGTGACACGTTAGTATATGAATTAGTTCAAAACCACCACTTAAACGGCACTAAAAGCGTACGTATAACGAGCGTCAACACCTCCCTAAAAGAAAAGGAGGTTTGGGGGTTCATGACATTAGGAAAATGAATATAAACCTCTTGGCTAAATGGTGGTGGAAGATTGAAAAAGGTGTTGGTCTTTGGCAAGAAATAGTAAGGAAAAAATATATGACAAAAACTGGGATCTGGTATCTTAAAATCAAAATATTCCCCTTTGTGGAAATGTTTGCTGAGAATCAAGGACCTGTACCTAAAAGGAAGAAGCATGAGTGTGGGTAATGGGAAGGGTACAGATTTGGGAGAGACATCTGGTGTGGAGCAATTAGTCTACAGGATAAATTCCCCAGGCTCATTTGTATCTGCAATCTCTGTCCATGATATTGCAAAGAAAAACTGGAGACTCTCTTTTTCAGGAGATGGTTGGATGAGAACAATTAAAACAATCTTAAAAAACTATATGACATTGTGGAAGCTTTTGCCTTATCAAAAAGCAAGGACTCTCCCATGTGGAACTGGGAGCTTCACTGCTAAATCAATGTACTCAGTACTCCCATATGTGTAGTTATGAAACAGAAAGACCCAACAAGAAGATCTGGAAGGCAAAACTACCACTGAAAAATAAAACTTTTGTGTGGCTGGTCAATCAAAATGTTATACTGACTAAAGATAATTTGTTTAAAAGAAGATGGAATGGTAGTGATAAGCGTTGTTTCTGTCCTGAAGCTGAAAATGTGGAACACCTTTTCTCACCTCCACAACTGCTAAATATATATGGAGCATGATTGCTTTGGTCCTTGGTGCCAACTGCAGACCAAGCTCGATTGATCAATTCTGGTTGTGGGCTAACAAGTTATCCCCAGAGTGGGAAATCTGATTACAGTAGGCCTAGCAGCTGTCAGCTGGTCCATTTGGAGAAAGAGAAATGACATATGTTTTGAAAAAAAATTAATAGATCTCCTACAGATATCAGACAACTCTGGAAGACGAAGCTAGAGTTCTCAAACTGGCAGCGCTATACTTCCACCCTGCTGAAGCACAAGATGAAGGCACCAGCACCGTCCTGATGCAATAAGTCCCAAAAGAAGATTAGAGCATTGGATGTTGTCACTTGCGGCTGGCTTTTTACAGCTATTTCTGTAATAGGAGTAGTTTTTGCGTGAAGCTGCTTTTGTACGCTGCTGGTTCTTGCTTTACTTTGTGGTGGTTGTGCTGGGCCTGGGTCCCCAGCGCGCGTCTGTGGTGTGCCAACCTGGTTTGTTGGTGGGATTGCGAGCCTAAACAACTATGAACACTGTAATTTCGTTGCGGCGAAGTAATGAAATTTGAGCGCGTGCCCCTATGGAAAAAACCCACATGATTACCGTACCAGGAATAGCAAAAACCCAGAATTGTGCATAAGCTACTCTGGTTAAGTGCATTATCCTGCCATCCCAAGTTTAATTTGGTATAGTAGCGATGTTTACGGTCTTACAAAAGCAGGCAGGGACAGGGATCTGAACCATTATTACACAGACATCACAGTTCAGTATTTAAACATACACAGCATATAGTCGGAAGTCTGCAGAGTGTTCACGACACATGTAACACATATGAGTCAACCTCATGCAATGCAATTGATGTTGAGTAGATTGCCGGATCAAGAAGCCATGGTCGATACACCGTTCTCTGGCACCACGTCCTTCGGTTCAGCTTGCTTCTCTGGCACCATGTCCACCGGTTCAGCTTGGTTCTCTAGCACCACGTCCTTTGGTTCAGCTTGGTTCTCTAGCACCATGTCAACCGGTTCAGCTTGGTTCTCTCGCACCACGTCCTTCGGTTCATCTTGGTTCTCTGGCACCACGTCCACCGGTTCAGCTTCGTTCTCTGGCACCACGTCCTTCGGTGCTTCAGCTTGGTTCTCTGGCACCATGTCCTTGGGTTCAGTTTGGTTCTCTGGCACCGCGTCCACCGGTTTAGCTTGGTTCTCTGGCACCACATCCTTCGGTTCAGCTTGCTTAGTTTTTGCAACCGACCCTGCCAGCACGGGCGACGAGCTCTCGTAGCAATAATTATCCCTTATCAGTGTCTTGGATGGGAATATCCTGCAGATCAACAAGCAACACAGGACCAAAGTCAGGTTTCTGGCAATGAGATTATATGGTGACTGAGCTGCTGATGAAATGCTAGTGAAATGAGATATTCCTAATTAATTAAGGAGGAGAACAGAACAATAAAACATCAAGGATAGGAGTAAACCTGATTCGACGGCCACCCGCGAAAATGTCCCCGCACCCTAGAGCTGCAATGGCACCATCAGCCTATAGAGGACACATGTGATTGTGAGATATGCACCAAAGTTAGTTACTCTTATCTGTGGCTCAACAACAGGTGACATACATAGATATGAGTTCTTCAAATAACTCACATCTATGTATAACTAGAGCATATATACAATATACACTGGTAAAAAAATACAAATAAACTGAAATTCAGAGGTCCCAGATTGTTCCAGTACTGCCATCAATTGAGTGGAGTGATTAAGTGCAGAAAAAGTTAACTGAGATAACAATATGAACTTTTTCAGAGTTTTACGTACATACCTCAGCAAACTCAACGAAAGCTTTGTTTGTGTAGCGCCTGTCATTATCCAGAAGCTTAAAGCGGCAAACCTGTGATGCGTTGAAATGAACATGGCAAACAATTCATATAATCATCGAAGATAAAAACAGAAATGACATGTGACTTTAACAAAATTAACAAGTGGAGTAACAATTTGTGTGAAGATTTTCTCTTACCTTGCCAAAGTATGCCTCACAAAAGGCTTTCAGATTATCGCCTTTGACCTGCAAAATTTAGCAAGGAAACAAATATAACAACTGAAGAAAAAATTGTGGGCATAAGTATCCTGATTTAGGTGAAACTAATGAAAAGTTACATACGATCTTGCCGATATTGGTGATATAGACAGTCCTCGAGCACATCTCGCACTCAGCTTCAGACTACACATATACGGTCAAATTAACAAATACTATCAGTAGATTTGTCCTGAAGCGAAAATGATTTACTTGAGCTTATGCTAACCTGAGGAAGATATAAGGGGTTAATAGGGCAGATTGCAGTCCTTGAAAGTGAAACTCTCAGGGGGTTTATCCAAATACTGGTCCAATCAAGAGATAATGCAGCATATGCTTCCTCTGAAAAGAAACGTTTTGAAATATTGACTTGGGATTTTCTTAACATGAATTTATTTTGTACTGAACAAAGATTAATTCTTTTTATGAATACCAAAGACACATTTCGAGTCAGAAATTGGCAACTTACCCTCATGTTGAAGCTCTACAAACCCATACCTGAGACCTTTGGAGGGGTCCCCACAGATGCGGCAATCCACCACCTGTTGCAATACATTTACAGCACTGTGCCATGAGATATTCATAGCAATTTCATGTTCTTCAAATTACAATACTTCTATGAAGCATTAGTAATACTATAATGCACCATACACATGATAATAATATTCTGTGAACAATGTACAAATGAATTGTAGCATTGAAGTTGAATTCAATCCCTCTGTTGGTTGTTATACTGAGTATTTCTAAGAGGGCCGGCCTACATATGTTTGGTCAGTCTGAGGTTTTGTGTCATTATAATCAAGTTAGCTAGCTATCTGATGTTCTTTTGCTAATTCCTATCAATTTTGTTGTGCATTACTCTAAACAAAAACATGCTTCCAACTATTCCTATATCTTTAGGCTGAAATGGAAAAATTCATGATAACTTTCAGGAGAGTCGCTGTGATGCTAAAAGGAGGTCTAGCCCATGGAAGAATCTTGTAGCAATCTCAAACTGGATTGTATACATGCCTCAAAATATGAAAAATGTGGGGCCTATATTCATGATACTCATAAATTAAATATCACAATGCAGATCGACCCCATCTTTTCTAACTATACCATTTTAAGGGGACACTTCAAAAGTCAACTCCTCTTGTAAGGATCGAACATGTTGTAAGAAGCTAGATGCAAGAAAGATGTGCATAACGCATCCTAAAACCATTCTATGCGAAATATCATGCTTCTATAAAATAAGGGGCATGCACTTCCCACCCTCCTCGTCTTCCTTTGCTTCAGGTTAACTTGACCATAACATTAACAAAAGCAGCCATGTATAACACATCGTGCAATAATACAAATAAGACTAATCTTTAATGTGTGTGATCCAGTCCTTGCATGCTACATATTCGACAAATATATGGTTCTCATCAATGTCAACCTGGCATGTATAACAGCTATATTCTTTTTCCACATTACCCGCTTTTGCCTTTATAATTCAAACCTCCAATTAGAAGTTTGAATTGTATCAATGTGCCTATATAAGTAGATGCTTACATAATACAGCTGCAGACTAACATAATGTTGCATTTGATTTACAAACTTAGCAGAACACAAAATGCTTTGCAAAGTAACTTCACTCTTAACTAAACAAGCTAATTACCTGATTCAATAGGACACACAATAGCATTTTCCTATAGAACATGGTGTGTCATTTTGCCATATCTTCGTCATATACAAAACAATGCTTGTTGATTGAAAAAGAAATTTGACCAGGGAAGATTCTTTATGATTTTCCCTTCTTAGTCCTAGAAACTTAATGCCTAGCTCTTCATTATGTAGAAAACTACAGCATGGTGGTCTTCCATGCACTAAGCTTATATGTGTCTCTCTTAGAGCCACAAATAATGTATAAATCTCAGAAATGACAAACAAATCAATAAACTATTTATTAAGTCGTTTTAACTTATTTGATTCTACAAGGTAAGTGCATAACGTTAGGAAAAAATGCCTAGGAAACGGTAAAAGTAAAAATGCAGACGATCAAATCATTTAACTGTATCAAATTAAATCGGAGGCACAGCATATGGATGAAAAAGACATACAGTCCCATAAGACTCAAATAGAGTAGCCAGCATCTGCTCAGTGACCTGAAACAAAAGACAAGAAGGATAAAGATAATTATGTACATTGATCTAAAATTAACAACATATATAGGTACAACTTAATAATAGTTATATATATTATTCTACCAAAAAGTACTCATGAAACTTGATAGTAGACTTACAATGTCGTCAATATATTTGACAAAGACTGTTCTTCTCACAGCTTCTTGCCATCGAGACGAAAACCTTCGAGACCTGTAGGCAGCCCTCTGTAAAAAATTATATAGTTAATGGTGGTCAAATCAGATAAAGAAGCTTTCCATGACACAGGCTGGGAAGAGATATCTTGCTAAATTGGTATGTTAAGATCATTCTATACAAAGTTGAAATCCACATAATGAACACAAATTTCGATTCAGATCGAACTGAAATGGTATGACACACAGCAAACCTAATATGCCCTCAACATCAAATAAACATACTTGAACAAATACGACCAAGTTAATGAACACAATGACTGTTCTCCCTAATCAAGTAAAAATGCATTTCTAATAAGCTGACAGCTAAGAAATGTAAAAATGCATGCGAAAACTATTAAAGCAGAAAAGTAGTACTAGATGAGAAAGTTCACATTATTCAACCAACAAAATAGCTATATATAGCTCGCTCGGTTAAATTACCAGAAAAGTAGTTCTCATTTCAGTTTTAGTGTATTGCAATAACATATATACATCTAAGTTAGAAATGATAGTTATTTTTTCTAGTACTTTGCACGTGCGAGATTTGTGTTATAGCAATGCAGATGAATTGTAACATGTTATGTGTTTAATATGAAATTAAATGTATAAGTTTTAGGGGGCAAAAAGAATGAGCTATTTTGCTAGTAATGCTACACCACAAAATGCTGCCAACGAAATGGACCCGTTTAGTTATACCTCCTCTGTGCCACTGAGTTTGGGCAACATGAACCTGGCTCACAAGGCAGTCAAAAAAAAAAACAGAAAATGTTGTTGCTTTTGGAATAAAAAAGTTCTATATATAGCTGAATCAGCAAGTTGAGGCATGAAAGATGGTACATATTCTGAAGATGATTCTGCAATGAAAAAGTGCTAGCTAGATAGGTATTGATGTCTACATAAGATTTTTTTTTCAACTTGGGAAATCAACAGAATATATATAGCATAGCAGGGAAGCTGCTTGGGGTTCATCATCCAAGATAATCCATCGGGGCTTTTCGGCTGCCACACTGGGCATCTTCCATGGGATCTGGATCGATCAGCTGCGGGCGCCGCTGTGCTATGATCTCTCTTTGGTGCCAGAATCTGGACTGAATCCTGGCTCCGTCGTGTGTTTGAAAGATCAGGTTTTCTCTCTTGTATGTCTAGTCCAATGCATGATATATATATAACTCTATCTCAGAATTTGAAAAAAAAATAGAGTAGTAGTAGTAATAATTCCAGGTCTGAAAAACATGGATCGTCCACATCAAAGAAACGATCAAATCAAAGAAAAAATATAGCCAGATCGAGGGTACGTTGTAGCCTGCAGGAACATCTTTCAAGCGAAACCCTAAAAACAGTTTCCATCCCGTAGAAATTAAAGAAGTGGAGCGCTGGAGAACAGCCCAGCAGCGCGCAGCCCCTGTGCCGCTGTGTGTCCACGCCAAGAACAGACCTCCCGATGTGATGCAACCGCGGGACGGGAGGATCGATGGGAGGAGCGATTGAGCCATGAAAGGAAAGCGTAAACAGAACAACGAAAACGGCAAATTAATCCGCGCAAGGAAGGAGAAGAGTCGAAATGGCAACAAGTTAAGGAAGATGGAGGAGAGAAGCTATGCAGACAAGCATGCGTGAGCTGTATGCGTTGTTTTGTCTGGAGCGCGTGCTTACTGATCTCCCCGTCCGGAAGTTGCTTGGGATCGTCGCCGTCGCCTTATCGGCGCCGCCTGCGTCGGCCGCCGGTGGCGCCCCTTTGCTTGCCGGCTTCATCACGAACTCCGGCGCGTCCACCGAGAGCGCCTTGGCGCCGCTCTCGAGGCGCCACCACGGGAGGAACTCCCTGGCGCCAGGGTTCAGCAGGACCACGGTGGCGGGCGCTGCTTGTTCCGCCGCCGCCGCAGCCTCCTTCCTCGCCGCGGTCACGATGCTCACCTGCGCCATGGATGATGGATGATCCGTACGTCGCCGGTGGTGCTGTGGCAGAGGCGGGCGCTCGTGAAATTAATCAAGGGCTGCAATCGCTCGCTGTGCGCAGACCGGCGAGGACGCCCCGACGATCTTCCGGCAAGAAATAGAGATGGAAAGCAGGCGAGCACTGAGAACGGCCGGAGTTGGCCTGCGGCCAGTAGCGCGCCGTCTGCTTTCTAGACACACTCACTGACAGTGGGGCCGCGTCACCGGTGGGTCCGGGTGTCAGTGAGAGTGGTCGAAGTAATCGGTGTGAGAGGTGGGAAGTGACGGGTAACTGCCTCCGTGGCCGGGGCACCCGTGTTCGCCTGGGGCCCACTGGTCGGTGAGGGAGGGTATGGTTTCAATGCCTGCCTTATTGAAACAAGAGGCTCATTTGGTATGTTGAGATGAGTATACCATTTTTTGTGTTTGTCACAGTATAGTGATAGTTTCAAACCCCCTGGAGTTGTGTATAGGTACAACTTTTACGGATGTCTTCAAAGAGAGAATTAAAGTTTACTATGTTTACCACTTACAATGACAATCATTTGTTTACCATATATCATGACAATCATTTATTTAACTTGATAATAGTCCCTTCTCCCGCTAATAATAACTAGTTTCACACACCAAACCCCTGGTATAATTCTAATTTAATTTAATTTAATTTTGCCTCTCACACTAATGGAGTAGCAGGCATATGATTGCATCATATATTGTACTGGCGTAGATATAGAGAGATAATTGAGCATGGCGTTACATAACGCCATGCATCAAGGATATTCACATTTTGTGATTCATTATGGCGTGCATTAGGAGTACGTCAACGGTTACTTGATATCCACCTTTATTTGGTTTGGACGGTAGGGAGTTCCTCGATCATGCATGCAATCTCTTGCGTAATCCTCTCGATCCTTTTTCTATTCATATGCTCTTTAATTCCCCGTCCGTACCTATAGCTCAAGCCTCCTCCTCCATTGGCCACCTAACTATGATTTGTTTCTGTTTAGTGTCATGTTCATCCATAGGCAGGTGGAGATAAGTGATTTATATTGTCAATGCATTGTCCTTAGCATTCACTCTCCCCCTCTCTCTTATATTGGTTGTTCTTGGTAGCGACTTTGATGAACTTGAAGATGTTGTCTTAGGCGCAAGTGATATAGCTAGTTTCGAGTTAATTTTTTCAATTTAGCAAAAAAATATTTCAATGATCTCAAGTTGAGATTGTTGAGTTTATTAGTTGAAAGTTTTAGAGATTTAGTTGCAAGTTCATGGAAATATTGGAGCTTTCAACAAAGGCTTGAGATCCAAATGTTGATTTAATGAATTTATAGTTCAACTAAAATTCTCCTAATGGGCAACCAGATTAGATGCTCTCCTTAATTTGGTGATTCATGATATTGATGACCATGTTTTTCACTGGTTAATATATTTTTGGTAAGTGTGGTTAGTCCATATGCTATGTGAAAATTGGAATTGTTTTGTGGTGTTCTTAGAGTCAATACCATCACACCTCAAACTAATCTTTGCCACCCTTTCATTTTGAAGTTGCTAACAAGATTTCTAGTATACTATATAATCAAAGACCACAATACAATTTTGTTAGTATTTATATCAGTACATGCATGTAGATTTGATGCTAAAAGATAAAATGGCTATATGATTTAAGACATCAACATCGCAAAGCAATTTGTAGTGTCGAAGCAGTTGCTTGGAATATTAGCGTCATAGCTTTTTGTTGTGATTTGCTGCTTCATTTCTGTTGCAAGGAGCAACCTCTCTCGGCAAGTTGCAACCTTAACCTATGCTCCCTACTTTGGGGACATCGCACAAAGTTGTTACAAGAATAAAACTCTTGTGACCTTATCATTAGAACTCAAACTCTTGCATCGCCCTTCTTGTTATTAGGTTTGTATTGTCAATGCAATGTCTAAAATAATATNAGACATCCATTTAATCAAATGTTTATATGTTGATATAGATAGCGGATTTGAATCTTTGTNTTTTTTTGCAAAAGTTCAATTATCTTAACAATTTTAAAGTAGGCATACTTTGCATGCACCTCTAGCCTTTGAGATGAGCCAGCTAATATTAATTTGATAAGTACCACAAAAAGGGTCATATGGACTAGTGTCTAGCTAGAAAACTCTAATTTACTAACCGAAACGCCATCATTGATCTCATGAATCACCAGAAATTTCAAAAGAAAAGTTAATATTAAAGGGGATAAACTAATTAATATACATATGTCACCTATTGGAAAGTATTTCTAGAAGGCTACTTTACTATGCACTAGGTGTCATGAGTGCGATTCAATTTAACTCTACCTTTGAAATAACTAAGTTAACTTTCAAATATCAAATCCAAACTAAAAGCTAATGATTATTGCAATATACAACTCTAGTCAGATTTTGTCTCAAATTCATAATCAATCACCACCAATTATAATAGCATAAAATTCATGTCTTATTGGTGAAAAGATGACCAATCGAGTTTTATTGCCCAGCACTACTGGATAGGTTGATTTCTATGTTTCTATGCAATGTGATCAAAGAGCACAAATTGCTAACCTATATATTGAAATCAACAACGTCCACCAATGATCTCTCCTCTCCTTCTTTGACAAATCTCTTTCTCATTTTTTCTCAACATCTCAATCTTTACTACTTAATCATTAAC
>JAZFNS010055736.1:473-24103 GCA_037127165.1 Alloteropsis angusta | reverse complement strand
TTGGGCACGGGGTATCCTAAGCCTCTAGGAAATTGCCGGCCTACAGCTCTACGTCGTACCCGAACATGGAGCATTACAGAAGACGGACAGGGCTGTCACCACTTGCCGCCTACCTCTACTTTTGTGGGGTTACGAGTCAAATGAAGGTAGTCGATAACCTAAGCACAACGCTTAAGATATATACTACTACTCTAATCTTAGCAAGTGGCTAGAGCACTTAATCAAGAGTCCATGAGGGGAATTTACTTAATCAAGAGTACTTAATACCATAAGAGATCATGAAGACTTACTAAGAGAAGAAAGCAATCATCGAGGTACAAGATCGGGGAAGTGTGCCAACGGCCCCTGCACTTTCCACAGACTACCCCTCACTCTCTCCCTATTCTCTAAGTAGGAGTTGATGTAGAGCTTCGCCTTGGAGGAGAGCTTCCAAACTTATGTGTGTTGAGAGTGATGGGTAGGGGTCAATTTATAGGGTAGAGAGTTCCTTGGGTGAGTGGAGATCCTCCCCTTGATGCTAGGGAATATTCACCTACATTTGCTACTGGAAGCGGCCCCTACCCTGCATGCAAGCATGAGCACGTTAACCCCATGGGCCCCATGGGCCCCACTGGCCTGGGCAGCACTGCACTGACCCGCTTGGGCATCGGCCCGGCATGTGGCACACTGCCACGCATGCGGACGGAGGGGCAACCCCGTCCCTGTCTTCCAAGATGTTAGCGCCCGCCAGCTCCCATGCGCGTGCGCGTGGGAGGTGTGTCGTGGGCCCCTATGTGGGTCCCCTCATGGCGTTGACTCACGCAATCGCTCACGCGCCAGTGTGCCACGGCGCTCCGCTGGGTCCGCCCGAGGTGGAGCCTGGCTTGGTGGGCCCGAGACAGCAGTAGACCTTGCACTATCCTTTTAGTTGATATATTCTCCATCGTGGTTCTGAATTATACAAATAATATATCCATCTTGTTTGTCTCAATGAGGTCTTCACAATGGTACACTCCAATCTGGCATCTGAGATACTTTGTGATAATGCTATTTTTAGATCTCATCTCAAGCCCATAGTGTCATTTCCTGCATGATAAGGTAAAACACCTGAACTTGTGGAAATAGTTTGTATTAAACCATACTACTATGTTTGATGATTATATTTAACATATTTCCTGCAGGACTTGATGGTCAAAAGTGGTACTTAAGGACCATTACAAGCTCCCCCACACTTAGCCTTTACTCGTCCTCAAGTAAATCTTAAGACTAAGGTGGAAAAACATGACTCCAATTAATAGGATGCAAGCATATAAGTTATTCCAAAACATACCTAAAGCTGCTAATGGTTTGGTCTCAAACTGATTTTTATGGTTTGGTTTTTTATTGGATTAGCTTGATTTGGTAAATAATGGGTTGCAACACATATTGGTTTGATTTGGTTTGGTTTAATAGTTACAACGGTCTAGAATGGTTTACAATTATAATGGTCATGTGCGTAAGTAACATCTCACGTTCACACATGAAAATTTTAACGAATTTGACTGAAATTTGTTAGAAATGTCTCATAATTACAATCTGCTACTTTGTGCAAATTGGTGTAGCCATATATATATGTGGGGCCCGCGTCTAAAGCCGGACCCTAAAATTAAAAGCTCGCATTCACACCTTAAAATTTTAGCGGATTTTACCGAAATTTATTGGAGATGTTTTAGAATTATGGTCCGCTATCCCGTGCAAATCAATGTAGCCAAATTTGCATGTGGACCCCATGTGTAAAATCGGACCCTAGAATTAAAAGCTCATGTTCACACTTTAAAATTTTAGCAGATTTGACCAAAATTTGTTGGAGGTTTCTCAGAACCACGGTCCGCTACTTTGTGCAAATCGGTGTAGCCATATCAATATGTGGGCCGTACATTCAAAGGCACACCTAATAAAACTATAGAGTTGAACCAATTTAGTTTAAGTGGTTTGGATTGGTTTGGAGGAAGAAGCAAATGTATAGGGTTGGATTGGTTTACGAAGTGTAGTATAGTCTAAATAGTTTGGTGTGGATTTGGTTTGGTTTTTGAACCATTACCAGCTTTAAACATACCTGCACTTGTGAATTTTGAAGTGTCTACCATGTCATCTTGGATGGTTAAGAAATGGAACAACCTTGATTCAAGTCATCTACACTCTTCTGTTAAGCAACTTGGGTTTTTGGTAAATTTTCAAAAGAACAACCTTACATAGCTCCTCAAATGATTCTCTCGAATCGCTCAATGTGTATCATTCCTTACCACAAGCATCTCCCTGCCTTCTTTCATCCTACTTCTAAAGGCTTATGCGGAGCTCAAGGTAGGAGTAAAGATAAGGCATACTTGCATCACATATATTGGAAAGTAAAAGAGTGGATCCAAGAAGAAAACTATTCATACTATCTGATCAAGATGTGCATGTGTGTGGAACAATGGAATTTGTGGCTCCTTTTGTATGATCTCTCTCCTCTTGAATTTATTTTGAGAACATGGCTATATATATATTTTTATCTTTTATCATGCTCAATGCTTTTGTGAGCATGAATTCTTTTTTTTATTTTTTCATAGCCCATGTCTCTTTTGCAAAGGATATTTGGAGAGAGGGAGATCGAAATGTTGTGGATGGATGAAATGTTGCTAACTTCTAGTGTAGAAGTTTAGCATGAGTATTTGGAGTGCACGTGATCTTGAGCATGAAAGCATGAAGAGAATCTTACAAGGGTCACAAGGGTCACAACAATTTGATAAAGCACGATGTGATAGCAACCAGCATATGTGTATAGGTTTTGCAACATGAACATCATATGGCTTTGGTAGGAATAAGGCATCACTGAGCAGCTTTGTAAGGTAATTGATTTTAAGGTTTTGCAAGAAAAACAACCCAAGCACTTATACAGAAAGAGCAAGATTTCTTTCATCATACCATATGTCATTCATCAACCACTTAGATAAACATGTTTTCCTAAAGATATATGTTCACAACCAGCAGGCGTATGTGCAAGGAATAAAGAATATGCAAGCCAATCAAGGATGAACATGTTAACCAAAAGAGCATACAAGTTAAATTTAGTTTGAGTTTAATTTCAGTGCTCATTAGAAAATAGGAATGAATTAAGATCATGAATTAGATAGGGTGAGGGACACGATGTGCAAACCATCGCTCTAGACGAAAATGTGGACGAGAGATGCCAGATTGCCATCAGCCGACCAGGGTCATCGGCCGACTCCTTATGGGCCATTTCCATCTTGATCTTTCTAGTGTCATCCTACGCAATGCTGCATAGCCTGTCTGTGTGTGGTCTTGAACGTCATCCCACACTTGATCTTGTATCTGCATTTATTCATACATGGTGGAAACAAAACAATTTCTCTTTGGTTTTAAAGACAAGGAGCCTTATTGAATTCAATTAAATGCAAATTTTATGGAACATTTTTTTATAAAGCAAGATGCAAGAACTAGCATCACCTGAAAACCAAGATAAAAATTTTGTACAAATGGAACCTGTTGCAAAATACTTACCGACCTCTCCCACACTTGTATTTTTGTGTCGCAGGACACCAAAAATCAAGTGTGTTGGTTTACTTCTAAATTTGTTCCACGAACAAAACTTACCAAGGTGTTACCGCTGATGTAGCTCCATGTTCTTAAGCATCACCTATTCCCCGTTCTTTTTAATCTCCACCTGAAATGGTTAGCGACCAAAAATACCCGAAGGAAAAGCTTATCATAAAACTATGTTCTTTCTTTTTATTCAAAAGGAAAATGAATGATTATCCAGGCCATCTCCCGTCAGTGCTTTGTTTATGGTCCAAAGCTAGGCCATGGTGTACACTTATTGCAGCTGTTCTTGGCGATGTGGTTCCCCACTTCATCGTTGATTGTTGGTGTATGTTGAAGTTCTAGCTGCAATGTTAGCATCAAAGATGCATCCACGAAATCTACAATGTTTATGATAAACAAATTCATCTATAACCAACCTTCTAAACATTTTGCAAGAGAGGACCTTAAGGTGGTTGTAGTCCTCTGCTGTGCTTATGGCACAAAGCACAAAGAACTCTAGAGACACTGATCATGAATCTTGGGGAATTTCAAAAGAGAAGCATTCATGTTCATGCGTGGAATCATTTATCTTGTTCTCTAGAGTTGATGCTTCAAGCTTGTCCGTGGCACATGGGTTTTCCATCTCTAAAGATTCATTGGGCATGATCGGGGTTAATTCTTCACTGCTGTCGAGCACAACGTCCTGAGGACCATGGAGACAAAGCTTACGCTCGATCGAGGGTGATGGAGGTCGTTCGTTTTCGTTTTCATAGAGATGAGAGGTAGGTTCAAATGGCGACACAAACATCACCTTCTTGGGAGATGACTTTGCCCTTGGAATTTCTAGGCACGAGGTGTGAGTGGCAAGAGTAGCCTTCTTGTGCCAAGAGTACTCCGAGGTGTTTCCATGGTTTTAAGATAGATCATCCTCAAATTTAAAACTGAATCCCGAAGGTTGAATTTCTAAAGATAGATCATCCTCAAATTTAAAACTGAATCCCGAAGGTTGAATTTCTTCTTCCTTCAAGATTTTGGTTCGGGAGTAGGCTCTAAGGCTGGATCGTGTAAGGTGGATAGGTATGGCTCAGATATTGTCATCATAGGATCATCTTGCTCGGATCTCGCCTCTGAGTTGCGATGGGGTTCGTGTTGTGTTTCAGTGGAGGGAGTGTTTTCCAGAATCTTATCTAGAAGAACTCTCCCTTCTTCCAGGGTTATGTGCATGAAAGAACCTCCGGCAGCACCATCTAGGAGTAAAGCAGCTTCATATCTTAGGCCGATTCGAAAGTGTTGCATAAGCATGAAATCGGACATCCCTACATCTGGACTGGAATTGTCTAGCAAACTGAATCTCTCCCAAGCTGCTCCTAGAATTTCCTTCTCACCCTGCAGGAAGTGAGCGATTTCCCTCCAAAGGTTACAGATTTGGGAAATGGGGAAGAAATTAAGACAAAACTTGTCCCATAATGTTCCCCAATTTCTGTTCACATACCTAACAGTATGGAAGTACCATTTTTTGACTTCTCCGTGAGAGATAACGGAAATAACTTCCATTTGATGGTGTCATGCATCATGCCTGAGATCATCAAACACGAGCACAAAGACTCGAATTCTCACAGGTAATCATAAGGATTTTCGCTGTTGGCCCTTGAGAAGGATTTCTTTGGAAGCCAGATGTTGTGATTGGATGATCAGAATGTGGTGGCTCAATGAACTCGCTCTTTGGAACAGAGAATTCCCGAATAGATAATCGCTCCATGGTAGATACAGTACGAGGTAAGAGAGAAACAAAATGAAAAGAAAACAAAAAGAAAATGACATGAGGATGAACAAAGTTCGAAGATAATATAGCAACTGTTCCCCGACAACGACGCCAGAAAGCTTGTTGGTATTTCTTACGGTCGCAGATAAATCCGTAAGCGCACAGATACAGTTGTAGCTTTCACGCGGAAGCATTCACGGTCTTGAATCCACAGGGAACATGTGTGCTAAACTTCTAACTAGATCGTCCAAGGACAACAAGAAAAAGGATGGCGAGGGTAGAGAGGATTCCTATGGATATGGACCTTGATGAAGGATAAGCTCAGCGTCTATGGTTTGCTTACTTTGGGCAGAAGGGTATCCTAGGCCTCCAGGAAATTGCCGGTCTACAGCTCTACGCCGTACCCAAACATGGAGAATTACAATGAACGGACAGGGCTGTCACCACCTGTCGGCTACCTCTACTAATCCATGGGGTTACGAGACAAACGAAGGTAGTCGATAACCTGAGCACCACGCTTAAGATATATACTACTACTCTAATCTTAGCTAGCGACTAGAGCACTTTAGAGATAAAGTGACGAACCCGCAAGCAATAATAGAAGGGAACTTACTTAATCAAGAGTACTTAATACCATAAGAGATCACAAACACTTACTAAGAGAAGAAAACATCCGTCGAGGTACAAGATCGGGGAAGAGTGCCGATGGCCCCGGCCCTTTCCCCGGACTACCCCTCACTCTCTACATGTTCTCTAAGTAGAAGTTGATGTAGAGCTTCACCTTGGAGAAGGGCATCCAAACTTTTGTGTGTTCAGAGTGAGGGGTAGGGGTCTATTTATAGTGTCGAGAGTGCCTTGGGTGAGTGGATATCCTCCCCTTGATGCTAGGGAATATTCCCCTCTATATTCTCCTATAGCGACATCTGTCCCAGGAACTGACGTACTTAGGTCGGTTCACCCGAAGGAATAGCCCGTAGGAATTTTCTCTCAGCGCGATCTGTGCTTTCCTAGACCTGATCCGCATGTTGGTCCTTTGGGCCAATGAGAGAGCGCCACGTAGTCCTTTGACCTGCGTGTGCAGAAACGGTGGGCGTTGCCGCACGCCTGCTGGCCTGTTCGCCTGTGTCTGCTACAGGACATGGGTCCCCCTGCCCTACGTGCATGCGCAAGCACGTTGGCCCCATGGGACCCATAGGCCCCGCTAGCCTGGGCGGCACTACGCTGACCCGCTTGGGCATCGGACCGGCCTGTGGCATGCCGCCACACATGCGGATGGAGGGGCGACCCCATCCCTACCTTCTGAGGTGTCAGTGCCTACCCGCTCCAGTGCGTGTGTGCGTGGGAGGTGCGCCGTGGCCCTGCGTCGGTCCCCCTTGTAGCGTTAACGCCATCACTTGCGCGCCTGTGTGCCATGGCGCTCGGTAGGGACGCCCGAGTTAGAGCTTGGCCCGGTGGGCTCGAGACAACATTAGACCTTGCTCTATCCTTTTAATTGATATATTTTCCATCGTGGTTCTGAATTATATGAATAATATATATCCATCTTGTTTGTCTCGTTGTGCTCTTCACAATGGCACACTCAATCAGGCTTCTGAGATACTTTGTGACAATGATATTTTTAGATCTCATCTCAAGCCCATAGTGTCATTTCCTGCATGACAACGTAAAACACCAGAACTTGTGGAAATAGTTAGTATTAAACCCTACTACTATGTTTGGTGATTATATTTAACATATTCCTGCAAGATTTGACGGTCAAAAGTGGTACTTATGGACCGTCAACAATCATTCGGATCACAAGCATAGGACAAGGGCTATCCAAAGGGCAAATCGAACCAATACAATAGCTTAGACGAACTAGCCTATCCTCGCAATTTACATAACTTGTTATTAAGCATAGTACGGGAGAAAATATACTATCAAAGAAGAATATCAACCTGTTGGGTATAACTCCCCCACATAGTGGACAATGAAAACACTTCCCTACAGCCTAAGGAGACAACACAACGAGCAATGCAATGCTTTTCCTCTCCAAAGGATTCGTCCCCGATCCACGGGTCGATGCTCTTATTTATAGAGTTCACACCATTAAGTTTGATAACAATCATACCCCTGTACATGGCATCTCTAGGTCTTGCTTACAATAATGCCCCTACAGGTCATACCAAAGCTACCCCTACTCAGGTCTTTTCCCTTTGTGGGCCCCGCCTCGAAGTCCGTATGACCCCACGTGGCCCAAAGACACTTCGGCGGCTCCGGCCCCTCATTGCCACCCGAAGTCCCGAGGAGTACTTCGCTTGACTTCGCCTTGACACCAGCGCCGCTCCGCAGCGATCTGGTCGTCGCCACAGCCAGTCGTCAAGCCCGAAGTCCCCCGAAGTCCTGTTAGCCTGCAAGCACTTCGGTAAGGGCATGGTCAACCAAAATATGCTCAAACTCCTGGAGGTCGCCTTGGCCGAATCCTCCCCAACAGTAGCCCCTCGCGAACGAGGGTCAGGGCTAATCCGCTGAGCCGAACTTGTGACTTTGCACTTTGCGCTTGTCTTGCGCGAGGGGGAGTCTTGTGACTGATGAGACCAAGCGAACTCCGGTACTACCCGCCCCCTTCGCCTCGGTGGATGTTGACTATGTCTGCTGCTTCCTGTCAACCGTCCCTCATGACGGGTATCAGTGGCTCAAGGGCGTTAAAAAACCGTTGTTTCAAGGGTAAAATAGTGAAACCTTAAAACAAACCCTAAAATTTTTGAATCCAAACCGGCGCTAGCTCGCAAATCGAGGCACCCCCCGCTAGGGTTTTACCCCACGCCTATATATAGTCATGCTGTGATATGCACACGCCTATGCAACGCGTGTGGCCCGATCTTCTCGTAGGATCCGCGAATTTGATAACTTGTCGCTGTGTGACCTGGTGAATAGGCAGTGCACCGCGAGGCTGTCCACGCGACGAACTACCGAAACAATCACCCTTCCACGNTGAAACAGCCCACGCAATCACGCCCTATAGACGTGAAGGCACGAACTGGGTGAACCGCAGTTCGGCGTTCTACAATTCCCTTAGGAATCGAAAGAACAAGTGTTGTAAGCCTCTCAAGACTCACGCATAAACAAAACTCCACGAGTTTGTGTATTCTGAATTCAGTCCAAAACAAAAATCTGTCCTTTCATTGTCTAGTACAAGATTTATATAGAAATAGGGGAGTTCAGTTTTGAGTGAATGGTCGCATGCGCATGCACTAGTGGATTTCGTGGCTGGTTCGCGCGTCTTGTCTGCTCCTGGCAGCAGTTACTAAAATGAGCATAACTCTTTATTGGGAAGTCCAAATAATGACCCGTTTGATGGGTTGGAAAGTGGACTTGAAGACGCTTCCATCCACATATAGATCACCGTCTAACTCTTTGTATTCTATCCGCGGCGAAGCTTGGAATTCGTACCATGTGTCAGTCATCTAGCTTCTAGTTGCATTACCACGCAAAGGTGTTGAACTACCATTTTATTCATGCACACCATAGGTTTCTTGGTTCAGATGTCCAGAGGCTTGAATCCATCTTCATCCCATGCTGGTTCATATGCTCCATCATTCCTAAGGACATTGGAACAAGAACTCAAGAACATAGACTCATTCAACATAAACTGATTATTAAACATAAGGTTAGCGTTCACCTGAGAATGAATTTCCTTCTCCAATTGTTTAGCTCTACTCCTTGTAATTGGACCAGCTATATCAAGTGTAGTTTCATTTGGAGATGACTGAATGCTAGGAATGTCCTCATTATGCTGTAAATTCATTTTAACTCGTGCGATCCATCTGGACCCTTTTCTTGAGCCCCCGACGACTTCGCTACTCCCCCTTTCAAGGTATGCCTCTTCGTTCTTATTACTTCGGTTTTCCTGCATACCTTGTGTAACTTTCAAACCGGCAAAAGCTGAATACATTGTTTCTTACGCTCTCCGGACTATGTCCGTCTTCGTCGTGCAGTATGGTGCCACCAAAATCATGCGCTGAAGATGAAGACGAAGTTCCTGAACCCGGAGTTCCCCCGACCAACGTCTTCGGAAGAAGCCGAGTTACCCCGGCTATACTGAAGACGTACCGCGAGCGTGGCTTTCTTGCTGCGGACGCCGGGAGAGCCCCTGAACCCGCGGAGACAGTGCCGCATCCTCGAGACAACGAAGTCGTCGTGTTTCGGGATCTGTTCACCATTGGTCTTCGACTGCCCCTGGACCCTGTTCTGATCTCTATCCTTCGGGAATACAATCTGTTTATGCACCACCTGACACCCAACTGCATCCTCCGACTCAGCCTCTTTATGTGGGTGTGCAAGACTATGGGGGTGACCCCTTCGAAGGCCAACTTTCTTCGGGGATTTGCCGTGCACCATCAACCGAAGTACATTGAGACTCTCGAGGCTACCGACACGCTGGTACGAAAGAACACACAGTTTGGCTGCATCAATTTCCGCTTCCGCTCCGGAGTCATCAGCCCCTGTGACCGCCTATCAGAACTGCTGGCCCGACGACTGGAACAGTTTTTGGTTTTATGCTGAGGTCGCCTCGGAGTCAGACGGAAGACCCAGCGAGCTTGTCTGCAAGGCTTTGAGCGACTTGCCAAAAGCCGAAGACTTCTTCCGCACCGCCCCCACCGAGGAGCCCTCATGTCTCTTTGTGCACGCTCTGCGCGTCCTGGCCTCAGTGTACGGGACCCGTGACCTCGTGGAGGAGTATTGCCTCGCCAACATCTTCCCAGTGCGCGCTGGATGGGACGTTGTTGAATGGGACAACTTCAACAGCGACATCAAAGTCCCCAACTTCGAGAAAAGCTTTGGGCTGAAAAAAGCTGGTAAGCCCTCCATGGGTCCTGATCTTTGTTTTACCCATCCTTAATTATTTTTTCTGAGGCACTCCGTTAATCATGTTATTCTTGTTGTGCTGTAGACATTTGCCCCCTTACAGCGGAGCATCGTGTCAACGCCATCTTGGGTCCGGAGTCAAGGAGTCGAACGACATCGGCTCCCGGCTTGGTGGCGCACGGGACAACCGGGTCTTCCGCTTCTTCAAGATTGAAGCCCCCATGCGCGAAGCCGTGATCACTCGCCTTGAACAGGCTGAGAAGCGGCGGAAAAATCAAGGGAAGCACGGTCCTACTGAGCCCTTGGCCACCGCCCGCACCGAAGCTAAGCGACGCAAGGTGTCTTCGTGCCCCAAAGTCGCTTCGGGCCGGAAGATTTCTTCCATTCCGAACATGCTGCTGAACATGGAAGAGGACAAGGATAGCTCTCCTGATCCTGTCGAAGTTGGTGCTGGCGACAAGGGGTCGAAGAGCAAGCCAAGCCCCGCTACTGCCGAAGACGTGGTGACATCTCCCCCCGTCCAGGCCATGCTCAACCTGCCAGTAACTTCGCTTGTGGGCAACCCCGAGGGCGCAGCTCCTGAAGCTCCTAAGGCGGACTCCCCTCCTAAGCCTGCTACCAGACTTCCATACCAGATAGAATACAGCGACATGGAGCCCGAGAGTGATGAAGAGACGGCCCACATCGAAGTCTTCTCTTCGACTGCTCCGGCTCAGGCCGTAAAGGATGCTGTGGATCCGAGCCCAATGAAGCCTACTTCTGGCCAAGATGCCAGACCCGCTGAAGGTTCCGATGATAAGAAGACTTCTTCCGGATCCAGCAGCACCGCAACCGCTTCGGGCAACAGCCCTATGAATAGCAGCAGTGCGTATTTCGTGTGCACTGAAGACGTCCAAGATGTGGCGAACCGCCTAGATCTTCCCGACGTAGTCCAGCTCTGGGCGGGCAGAAGCGCAGTGTGCTTAAATTTGAGAACGGCAGTCGGGAGCGACAATTGCTCGAGAAGATGGGAAGCCACTTCTGTGCTCTGATCATGGAGACGGTCTTGCAGAGCCTTGGAGTGGACCATGCTCTGAACTGTGCAAAAGACCTTGCTCTGAAGTCCCTTCTCGCCAGCTGCGTTGCTCAGCGCGCGTATCAAGTTGAGAAGAAAACACTGGAGCTCGAAAGCATGAGCAACAGCAGGGCTTTGAGCAAGGAAATCGAAGTGGTCAAACGCCTTCAAGCTGAGAAGGAGGCCCTTGCCAAGTCCCTGGATGAAGAGAGGGCAAAGTTGCCAAGTTGCAAAAAGACTTTGATGTGCTCTACAAGCATGCCGAAGACCCGACTGAGCGTAACGAGGCCCTTGCTGTGGAGCGCGCCGCTTATGAGACGGCAATCACAGCCCGAAGACTCATGAAGACTGTGCGACGGTCTTAGAAGACGAAGCCATTGGCGCCCGAGATAAACTTCACGAACTCACATCCAAGGTTCGCTCCGGGCTGGCCTTTGTCAAGGAGCAATTCGATCTAACTCTCCAGAGCTTCGGGGTACTTGGGCTTGCTCAGCCCCTCGATGTGCAAACCGCGACGCTTGAAGATATCTTCGCTTGGCTTGGAGCTTGTGCGCGTGAAATGGACGGGGCCGGTCGCGCCTTCGGTGAACTTGGCGCCGTGGTCGCTGCCCGCACCCTTGCGATGAGCGTGTGCCAACTTCTCCATGAGCCAGACACATCGCTAGGGCAGGCAGAGCCTTATCTGACCAAAGGCGACCTTCGTCGTCTTCGCCAAGCAGACTTCCCATGGCCCTCGGAGCTCACCCCGGAGCAGCTTCCCGTCCTGGCGAAGAACATTGCAAAAAAAAAAATTCATCTCCAGCTTCTTTCACCCGGTCGGATACCGCTTTGCCGTCGCCGAGGGTGAACGACTTGCCGAACAGGTGACTTCGTGCCCCCTCTTCTTTCTGTCCGGTAACCAGTTTGCTTTGCAATAGAGCTAACTTTTTTTACTTCTTTTCAGCACCGTGCTCGCCTGGCTTCTGAAGTTGCAAAACGCCTTGCAGATGAAGGCGTCGAAGTCACAGAACCCTCTTCCTCACATCCTCCTGGGTCGACCGAAGCTCCGACCACTGCTGCACCTGCAGGTGACAACCCCGAAGACCGTCCTGCGGCCGATGCTCCGGAGGTGTGAGGCGTGTAGTTAGCTGCTCCTCGTAGGGAAACTTTTGGCTTATCAGCCCCTTCTGTAAAAGACTGATATTTTTGTGGTGTTTGCGCAGATCCCCACGTCGGAGCCTGCGCAGATGACTGAAGGTGTAACTCCTTTAACAATGTGCTTTGTTGACTTTTTCGTTTCGGGGTCCCTTTGGGAGAAATTTAATCTACGGTTCCCATGGGTTTCCTTTGCCACTTTCTGGAACTCAAAACTCGAAACCTATGTGAGGCACAATCAACCGATCAAACGAAAATTTGAAGAGTTGCACATTCGAGAGCCACGCTCGAAGCTACCCTTTCCGGGATCGAAGTTGTGAAAACTGAGGAACCGGATAGTTATGAGTTCCCGGAATATCAGTATCTTCGCCCTTCTTCGCGCCCGCTTACAATGTCTCTGATTCCCCGGTCTAAGTGATGGCCAGTTCTTCACAGGACCGAGCGGAGCTGAAGACTGGCGCGCCCCGGGAGTTCCTTCCGATGAAGTACTTCGAAAGATGGCCAACTACATCCTTGACGGAGTTGTAACCGATTTGATTGATGAGATATCTCATTGGGTAATTCCCTGATTGTAAACTGTCAATAAAGCTTGTAAACTTGATTGAAAATGAAGCGTGTTTTTTATAGCTCTTCGATGTTGCAAACTCCTGCATTTGCATTTTCGAAGCTCCATGTTCTGTGTCTTCGTTTTTAGGCCTGCACCGGGTTTAACAAGGCTTGCCTTTTCAGGCTTTAGCACAAGTTTTGCGCCTCACTTTGAGCTTAACTGCCACGAAGATTGGTGAGCGATGTCCCGCTCTTTTGGCCTTTTCTGGCTTGATAGTGCTGCTTTTACGCAGCATTTAATGATGCTACTTTGCGCATATCCGCTTCGAAGACGCACTGGCATTTCACCGCACGATTTGTCTAAGGTGGCCAACCTCCTGGCATTTCTGCCATGCACTGCCTATTTTGCCAAGCAATGCTAGCTCGAGACTTGATAAGTGAGAGGTGACGAAACGCTCCGAAGATGCCGCTTCATCAGCCCCTCACTTACCTCGGCACGAGACCAAATTATCCTCCAAGTTAACCCCTCGCGAAGGCAAGAGTTTTAACATCGAGCCACTCCTCTGTTTCTGGGGGTACATTGTTTATATTTCACAATGGGATTACATGAAGGTGCCGCCTCGTTAAAAACCTTACGCTTCTGGGCACCGAGAAGTGACTCGGAAGTTCCCCCTGTAAGGAAAAGAGTATGGCACCGGAGTACAAAAAATTCATAAAATACATGAAGAACAGAACAAAAAATGGACTCGTAACTGAGTCCGACTAGACGAAGTACTTCTTCAGCCTGTCTTTGATCCAGGTGAACGGCTCTGTAGTGCCGTCCAACTTTTGTAATGTAAATGCTGCAGGCCTGTCAGTTTGCGAAGCCAAGAAAGGGCCTTCCCACTTCGGCTCGAACTTCCCAGCCACCTCTGATCTTCGCAGCACCATATCTCCCGTGGAGATGTCTTTGTATTTGAGGCGCTTGTTGTTCCATCTCCGAGTTTCATCTTGATACTCATCGATGTTCTGGGCTGCTTTCAGCCTGATTGACTCGACTGTGTCTTTTGTGGCTTTCTCATCTTCGGTGTCCTGCGCGGCGGAGGTTCTGAAAGATTGCAGTTTCAGTTCCTCCGGCATCATTGCTTCTTTGCCGTAGAGTAGCCTGAACGGCGTAAACTTCGTTGCTCGTGAAATGGAAGTATTATGGGTCCAAATGACCCTTGGCAGCTCTTTGGCCCATTTCCCGCGCGGCTGATCTGTAATGTTCTTTTTGACGCCTGCGAAGATGATGCCATTTGCCTTCTCAACAGCGCCATTGGACTGAGGGTGATACACCGAAGCAAAACAGAGCTTGGTGCCAATTTGAAAACAGAACCTTCGAAAGTCTGCGCTATCGAACTGCTTCCCGTTGTCCACTGTCAACTCCCTCGGCACACCAAAGCGGCACACAATGTTTTGCCAGAAAAACTTCGTTATGACAGCCGAAGTTATGCGTTGAACAGGCTTTGATTCTATCCACTTCGAGAAATACTCCACGGCGACCAGAGCGAACTTGTAATTCCCGGGAGCCGGGGTAAAGGACCAACAATGTCCAAGCCCCATCGTGCCAGAGGCCAAATAGGAGGTATGAGCTATACTTCGTGCACAAGACTTCGGCTGACTGGGGCATGGAGCTGGCAACTATTGCATTTTTTGAGTGTGTCTTCCGCATCTGCTAGCGCCGTTGGCCAATAAAAACCCTGCCTGAAGGCTTTTGCAACAAGTTTCCTGGTTCCCATATGCGAAGAGCACATGCCGCTATGGATGTCTTCGAGTAGCTGCACCCCGTCTTCCCTGGAAATGCATTTCAACAGTGGTGAGCATACACCTTTCTTGTACAATGCTCCATCAATTATGAGATAATTTCGCGCCCTGTGCTGCATTCTGCTCTAGCCCTTCTGGTCTTCGGGCTTGAAATACCCTTTGAGGAAAGCGATTATCGATGATCTCCAGTCTTCGCTGGTGATGACGTTGATAAACTTTACCGGAGCCTCGTTGCTGTCCACAGACTTGTGGTGCAACACTTCGTAAAAGACATCGGGTGGCCTTTGGGTTTTTTGAGCTGCTGCTTTTGCCAAGGCATCGGCCTCCCCGTTCAAGCTTCTGTGAATTGACGTCACCATGAACCCCAAAAAGTATTTCTCCATTGCCCGCACTGCCGCAAGGTACTTTGCCATTTCCGGGTCCTTGGCCTTGTTGCTCTTCGCGATGTGGCCCTGAATAAGATCGGAATCTATCTTGATGATCAACCTTCGCGTGCCCAAAGCTCTTGCCTTTCTAAGAGCTAGCAAGAGCCCCTCGTACTCTGCCACATTGTTTGTAGCGGATTCGAAGTCCAACCGCACAGCGTACCGAAGTTTGATACCCGACGGCGAAGTTAAGATTGCCGAGGCTCCAGCCCCATCCGCACAATAAGCACCATCGCAGTGAACCTCCCAATGATCAATCACAACCTCATGATCTTCCTCTGACTTCGGAGTCCAGTCTGCCACGAAGTCTGCTAGCACTTGCGACTTTATAGCCTTCCTGGATACGAAGTTAACCACGTATTCTGTGATCTCGGCAGACCACTACGCTATACGCCCCAAGCTTCCTTGTTCTCGAAGACGTTGCGCAACGGGAAAGAAGTTGGCACCGTAATGCTGTGGCTTTGAAAATAATGGCAAAGCTTGCGAGAAGCCATGACGACTACATAAGCCATTTTCTCCACTTCGGAGTAGAACCTTTTCACCCCCGTCAAGGCTTCCAACACGAAATAGATAGGTGCTTGAAAGCTCTGGCCATTCTTGAGCCTTTCTTCGACCAAGACCGCACTGAGGGCTGATTCTGATGCCGCGATATACAGGAGGAGATACGCCTTCGGAGTCAGGCTGGTCAGCACTGCCGTGTGCTCAATATAATTCTTCAAATCTTCGAAGGCCTGCTGCTGCTCTGGCCCCTAGAAGAAAGTTGAGGTGACTCTAAGTCCATCGAAGAATGGGAGGCTCTGCTCTGCTGACCTCAAAATGAATCGCCCCAGAGAAGCCAATCTCCCAATCAATTTTTGCAAATCCTTCTTCGATTTCGGCGGCTTCATATTCCTCAGCGCCATGATCTTCTCTGGGTTAGCCTGGATCCCCGTCTTTGAAATCATGCACCCCAACAACTTGCCTGCAAAAACCCCGAAGACACATTTTCTAGGATTAAGCCGCAGGCCAAACCTCCTCAAGTTGGCGAAGGTTTCGGAAAGATCCTTGACGTGGTCTTCGGCCCTCCTACTTCGCACCACCACATCATCAACGTAAGCAGATACGTTGGTATCAAACTGCCCCCCAAGCACAGTTCTAATCATTCTGTTGAAGGTGGGCCCTGCATTCTTCAGGCCCTCTAGCATTCGAACGAAGCAGTAAAAACCAAAGGGAGTAGTGAAGCTTGTCTTCTCTTTGTCTGCCTGCTTCATACAGACTTGATGATACCCCAAGAAACAATCCAGCAGAGAGATCAACTCGCAACCCGCAGCGGAGTCCACTAGAGCGTCAATCCTTGACAATGGATAATCATCCTTCGGACATGCCCTGTTGAGGTCTGGGAAATCGATGCACATGCGCCAGCTTCCGTTCTTCTTTGGCACCATTACAATGTTTGCCAGCCACTTCGGATACTTTACTTCGCGTATGACGTGAGCATCCAACAGCTTCTGCACTTCGGCTTCAACTGCCTTCCTCCGCTCTTTGGATAAGACCCGAAGTTTTTGCTCCCTTGGCCTTGCTCTCGGATCAACATTGAGATCATGTTCGATGACTTCCCTCGGGACTCCTGTCAGATCCCTCTTCGACCACACGAAGATATCTTGGTTCTGCACCAAGCAAGCCAGTAGCTCTGCCTGACGAGGCTGGTCCAATTCCGCGCCAATACACACCACCGCACCTGATGCTGCCCCCGGCAATGGCACCTTCTTTGTATCGCCCTGAGGCTGGACTCTGGCTACCTGCTCCTTCGCCTCCTCGGAGTCGGAAGGGATAGTGTCTTCGATTACATGTATTGGCTTTTGCATGACTGCTGTATTTCGCTCCCTTCTGCGAGCTTCCTCCTGGTCTCCGAAGACCGTCACCACTCCGCCCAGAGTTGGTATCTTCATGCAGAGGTAAGCACTGTGAATAACCGCCGAGAATCTGTTGATAATCCCTCTGCCGAAGATCGCCGTGTATGGATATGGGATATCAACAATATAGAAGGTTATGACCTCCGTTCGGGTTTGGTGACCTTCGCCAAATGTTACATTAATATCCATTTTCCCAATCGCTTCGATTCGCCCCCCTCCCCCCCCCCGAAACTAAACAAGGGAGTCTCGGAGGGCTGCAGATTTCGCTCCTCGAATCCCATTTGCAAGAACGCTCTGCGGAAAATTATGTCCGCGGAGCTGCCATTGTCGACCAGAATGCCACCTAGGTCCGTGCCATACAAGTGCTTCTCATTTTTACCCACAATAGCCCTGATCACCATCGCGTCCTCATGAGGGTAGTGCTTGAGACGCAGGTCTTGCTCCGTGAAGGTAATTGGCACCTCGAATGACCGTCCCCTCCGACACATGATTCACGGAGCGAAGGTGCTCACGCTTCTGCCTCTGCGAAAGAAACGTTGCGTCTCCTGACCCCCCTGTAATGGCATTGACCACATTTACTCTTCGTTGGGAGGATTCCGCCCTTTCCTCCCTGTCTTCGGCCCTTCTTTCTTCTCTGGGGCGCTCAGAGGGGTGTCTGGGAAGGTCTTGGCCTTGAAGCATATGCCACTGTGTATCTCTTGTATTAGCTCTCTGCCTTCGCTTATTGACACGCAGCAAAGCCCAGGAGCGACGACTCCTTTCTTGTATAGGATGTTGTCAATGATTTGGTATGCCCTTGCTCTCTGCTGCTTGGTTTTGTGATCGTCTTCATCAATTGGTTCATAGTATCTCCTGAGATATGCCATTATGAATGACCGCCAGTCTTCTGAGTTTATTGCATTGATCAGTTTCGGCTGCTCATCAAGTTCCTTGATCGAAGGCACTGTCAACGTCTGGAAGAAGACATCGGGTGGCAACTTGTCCCCCTTTGCTGCTGCCTTGGCCAGTGCATCAGCTTCTTCATTTTTTGCCCTCGGGATGTATTCAATTGTGAAACCTTTGAATTTTTTTCTCCATTGCTCGAACAGTGGTAAGATATTTGATGAGCTCAGGTTCCTTTGCAACGCTTTCTTTTTCAATGTGGTCTGCTACCACCTTTGAGTCAGTTTTGACAACGAAGCGCTGAGCCCCTAGCACCTTCGCTTTTCTGAGTCCCAAAACACAGCTTCATATTCAGCAATATTGTTCGTGCTTCTGTCGCTGTTTTTGCAGAACTCCAGGTTCGATGCATATCTCATTTTGACGCGCGAAGGCGATTGTACAATCACTGCGATGCCAGCTTTGTCCCCCCAAGCACCATCACTGTGTACTAGCCAGCTTTCCTCTCTGGTCACATTTTGTGCCGAAGGCGATGTCCATTCTGCAATGATATCAGCCAGGACTTTAGATTTGATTGTTGTTCTTCGCTCGAAATCCACCACGTATTCTGATAGCTCTGCAACCCATTTGCGTATTCTTACTGAAGCTTCCTTGTTACTCAGTAGCTCTTTCAGTGGTTGATCTGTTAGCACCTTAATATTGTGCCCCTCAAAATAATGCCTTAGCTTTCTGGATGCCATCACCACTGCATAGATCATTTTCTCAATTTTGGTGTCAAATAGCTTCGATCCAGCCAATGCCTCAGAGACACAGTATACTGGCGGCTGGGCATCGGCATTGCCGGAAAGGGTTGTATCTTCGGTGGTATTTCTTGGGTTTCTGGTTACTCGTTTTGCTAGTGGCATGGTGGTGTTCGTGGGTTGTCTTCGTGCACACCACAAACGGTGGGCGCCAATTGTTGGGTTAGTGCCGAAGCCACTAATCCCAGACAATAGCCAAGACAGAGAACAGAGACAAGCAACAGTAAATTACTTATCAACAGTGTTCTCAGGAATCATCACTTTACACGTTGGTAGGAGGTCCCCTTTTATAGGGACGTCAAGAGGCACTTTTACATTCCCCTTATACCCTTGGAAATCAGGCATCATCCTCTAGACTAAACAACTTAGACTTTCCAGGGGCATAAGAGTACATTCATATGTCCTAGTGTGAATGTGTAGACAAGCAACTCCGTCTTTGACTCGGTTTGGACCTGGTCCACGCTGACTTCATCGTGCCTCTAGTGACCTTTGTCGTCTTCACCACCCGATGCTTCTTTGTCGCCTTCACCACCCGGCGCCTGTTCGGTCGAGTGACGCCTTCTCCAGCTCATAGGAGAATGGACCACCGCGCCATCACCCGAACCCGTCTTGAGCCTGTATAACAAGATGAACCGAGTATATACAATATTTGGGAATTGCCTTCGCATCCTCATAAAATGGGTTATGGTAGCGAAGGCAATAGGAGACCCCACAACGCCTTCGCATCAGGTGCAATGCGTCCATTAGCACCGGGAGCAGTGGATAGCCTCCCGGTGTCTAATGATCTGGCGAAGGCAATGGTCTTTTAACTGCTGGTGGCGAAGGCAAATGCCTCAGGCTTATAAGCAAAATAATGGGTGAAGGTGTTTCCTGGACAGGACAATCCCCCAACACCGCTCATTGGGCATCGGGGCTGCCTTCGCCAGCCATATCAATAAGTACATCAGTCTGCTTGGTGCGCGCCGCTGCAGGAATGACAACAGTTGTCATTACCTAAGCGAAGGAAATCATCAAGAACAAGTATAAAAAATACAGCGAGAGAACCTTACTTGTACAAAAGTGGGTATTACGAAGAGAAGCCAACACGAATGCGAAAGCGGATGTCAGATTACAATCGGAGCTAGCGAAGAAGCTTCCGCGAGCAGAAAGTGATTGACAGCGAAAGAAAAGAAAGGTAAAAAGGGGGACCCCTTCGGTCCTATTTATAGGACAGTAAAAATGTGACCGTTACCATGGCACAAAAATCGAAAAGGCCCAGAAAAATCCAAATAATAATACAAATAAAAATAAAAATAAAGTGTGGAAAATCAAAATAAAATGCAGAGCACGAAGCCAACCCCGGAGCGAAGACATCAACTCGGGACTTACTCCAACGGGAGGAGGCGTTTTCTGTGCAGTCGAAGGCAATCCTAAATTTTCGAGGACATCGGCCTGTTGGAGAAAGCCCTCGTCCGCGAGGGGCTACTATTGGGAGATTGGCGTGTCCAAGAAACGCCTTCACCCGTTATTTTGCTTATAAGCCTAAGGCATTTGCCTTCGCCACCAGCAGTTAAAAGGCCATTGCCTTCGCCAGGTCATTAGACACCGAGAGGCGATCCGCTGCTCCCGGTGCTAATAGACGCATTGTACCTGATGCGAAGGCGTTGTGGGGTCTCCCATTGCCTTCGCTACCCTAACCCATTTTATGAGGATGCGAAGGCAATTCCCAAATATTGTGTATACTCGGTTCATCTTGTTATTCAGGCTCAAGGCAAGTTGGGGTGATGGCACGGCGGTCCATTCTCCTCTGAGCAGGAGAAGGCGTCGCTCGACCGAACAGGCGCCGGGTGGTGAAGGCGACAAGGATGCATCGGGTGGTGAAGGCGACAAAGGTCATTGGAGGCACGATGAAGGCAGCGTGGACCAAGTCCAAACCGAGTCAAAGACGGAGTTGCTGGTCTACACATTCACACTAGGGCATATGAATGTACTCTTATGCCCCTGGAAAGTCTAAGTTGTTTAGTCTAGAGGATGATGCCTGATTTCCAGGGGTATAAGGGGAATATAAAAAGTGCCTCTTGACCTCCCTATAAAAGGGGGCCTCCCACCAACGTGTAAAGGGTTGATTCCAGAGAACACTGTTGATAAGTAATTTACTGTTGCTTGTCTCTGTTCTCTGTCTTGGCTATTGTCTGGGCCTAGTGGCTTCGGCACTAACCCAACACTCATGGCCCATGATCGCTACACCTACACTTTCACGGGCGACAATGACCCGAACAGAATGAAGCTTGATGGTAAACCATTTTTCTTCTATTAAGTAATATTTCTGAGAGTGTTTAGTCAATTAAAATGTCATGACACTTAACCAACAGTCGTCCCAGACTCTGAAGTGGCTGCTCGCTTGAAGAAGATGCTGAACGCCGATATCCCCAATTGGATAGGCGTCCCAGCTCCCTATAGCGCAGGCAGCCCTGCTCCAGAGGTAAACTCTTTTCTCAGAAAATATCCCTTCTAAATTACATATAATCGTCCTGATTTCTTTTTCTAAGCAGGCTCCCCCTGTCGTTGACGCCCCTGCCTAGAGTGGAGCCATCAACTTAGAGGACGAGGCTGAACCAGCATCGGTTCAGGGTGCAGAGACCCCAACGCGTGAAATGCCCGAGCAGTCACCTGCCAAGGAGAAGAAGGCCCCAACCAGCACCAGAGTCATCATCCCTCGGACCCGTAAGCGTTCGCGAGATGCTAGCGTGGAGAAGGTGACTCTGGGATCGGGTTCTCTTGGGGCACCGGATGCCACCGGGTTGCCCGCCGTGCGCGACCCGCCTCGCCCTGAAGACCAGGTACCACGCATGATCGTATTCGGGCGTTTATTTGCAGCTTTTGATTACAGAACCAAACTTAAACATGTTCGGGAGATTTCTCATCAGGAAATTCGTCTAACCCCACCACCATCAAAGCCTTCCTCTATTTCGTGGAAGAAATTTAGAGTCACTCTCCCAACATCCGAGTAAGGACTTTGTTTGTTTGGTTTATTCTTTGATTAACTCCATCAGGAGGAATCTTTGAGTTATTTTTGTTTGAATCAAAGAAGACCCTCCAAGCCCACAGCTTCCCCTCCGATCAAGCCATCGGACAAGGAGAAAACTCCCGATCTAGGCGCAACAACCAGGCCCGATCATGAAGAGAAATCCGCGGAGGTTCTGGGACCTATCCTGACGCCCTTAGGCCCGATCATCGCTTCGCTTTCCGTAGCAGATGAGCAATGGCGTTTGCTGGATGCTCGTGCCTCGGCCGCGGAAGCGTCGGTGACCAGACTGGAGGCCCAAGTTGCCATTCTCCAGTCCACGAAAGAAGGTACGTGACTTATTGGATATGTCTGTTTTTGCTTCTTATCCCACAAACTGCTGTTAATACGATGCCTTTGATTCTGTAGCTAACTCAAAGAGCATTGAGGTGCGCGAGAAGAAAAACTCGGATCTGGAAGGCCAGCTTGCTGCTCGGGACAAGGAAGTTGCTGATCTCGCTGCTCATCTTGAAGCTTCAGAGAAACGTGGCCTGACCTGGAAGGCAAGCTCACAGATATTCGCGCAGCCTCGGACAGCATGATATTTTGGCGCAAATTTAGAGATCTAAATGGCCTCTAATGACAAAATGTTGAATACCAAAGTTGTAACCATCGTCGAGATATTCAATTTGGACATATGGAAAGCATAATTTGGAATATGGAGCTAGGAGATATGGCCCTGAAATGCATGTTGCGCAGAGAAGTCCGGAATCAGACGGACTATATTCCAGCGCTGTTTTGGGGATCTTAACTTCATTTACAAGGAAACTCATGAATACCAAAGTTGGAGAAATTTCGTGCTACACAATTCAGAATCTGAGTTTGCCCTATTTGNCCCCCGGGGGTACCCAGAAGGCGGATTGGCCCAACCAGCAAGGGGCGGCCCAATCCGAGTGCTATAGAGCCGGTTTGTCAGACTGGGAGGCCCACCAGTCGGACGAACCGGATGAGTACGACGACGCGCGGGACAAGGAAGGAGACGGCGTATCGCGCAAGAAGACCGAAGATCAGGATAAACTAGCTGGAATTGTAGGGAAAGATATATGTAATCGTTATAGAATCGAATCCTTGTATTCCGGGTAGGTTACGATCTCTGGCCGACTTGTAACTCAAGGCAACCGGGCTATATAAGGTGCCTTGGGACCCCCCTCCAGAACAGGATCTATATGATCAACAACTTAGAACCATCCACATCTCGAGACTAGAACCCAACTACGGAGATCCTTCAGGAACTTCATACACAACAACACATACACCCAACACAGGACGTAGAGTATTACGTCATTTGGTGCTAATGAAGATGCCGGCACCAAACGACGTCCTCTCCATCTGCAGCGACGTGCACACCGCCAAGGGGTGCGACAAGGAAGGGCTCCACCTCTGCACCGGCATCGAACGCAGCGTACTACAAATGAAAGTGATCAACGAGGCGAGAACATTCCAGGGAGACCTGGGCTCCATCCCCGAGTCCTCCAAGAGAAGAGCCGCACCGACCACCATGCAATAGGCCGAAGAAGTACACCCTGTCTCGCTTGGGCTCTCCGACTCCTCCAAGACCGCCCTGATTGGTCCAGGGCTCGATGCCAAATAGGAAAGCGCGCTCATCGCCTTCCTCCGGAACAACGCCGACATATTTGCATGGACTCCATCAGATATGCCGGGTGTTCCGAGGGAGGTGGTCAAGCACTCCTTGAAGGTTGATGCGAACGCCAAGCCAGTTTGCCAAAAGCTCCGATGCTTCGCGCAGGACCACAAGGAGGCCATTAGGATAGAAATTACAAGGCTGTTAGCTGCCGGGTTCATTAGAGAAGTCTTTTATCCCGACTGGCTCGCTAATCTAGTCCATGTAAGAAAAAAGACTAATGAATAGAGAATGCGTGTTGATTACACGGATCTCAACAGGCAATGCCCTAAGGACCCCT
>JAZFNS010061772.1:4932-23080 GCA_037127165.1 Alloteropsis angusta | reverse complement strand
GGAGAGAGAAGAGGAGAGAGAAGGGAAGCGGGCTGTAAGTTTACAGCCCGCTCAGGCACAAGAACTAAGAAAGTCTGTGAGAGTGACCGGTGGGTCATGTATTAATGGTGAAGGCTTAACCACTATATAAATAGACTGAGAGATGGGCTGCAAAGATTTATATAGCCAGCAGCAGGCTGTATTATTAACCTTGCTCTTAGTCTTTGGGGGCCATCAGGCTTTGGGCAGTTATTATCCATAGCAAAATTGTCGGCTCCGCTCCAGCTTTGGGCTTGGTGGCGGTGGGACTAGGTCTGTGACTGGGAGGGTATAAACAAACTTATTTTTGTTCATACCTAAATTCATATATATATTATTCAAAGCGTACCTTTCTTATTCTTACCCACATCTAATAGATGATTAACTTTTTACTAGATACTATATATCTCCACTGGATAAATAGTTTTCTCCGCATGCCCTGCCCTATTTATTTCTAGTGGATAATTTATTTGCTACCCATACCTTTTTCACTTAAGATGGGTATGGATTTATACATGAGTTTTAGTTATCAACAACAAGCCTAGTGGGAGGCTCTAAGGGCTTATTTGGTTGACGTCCTGGCTCAGGCAGCAGAAGCCAGGCACCGCATCCAACCCCAAGCTGTTGAAATTGGACGCCTGGGGTTGCTGTCTGGGTCAGGCAACTTTTCCAAATTCTCAACCAAAGAAGCCCTAAAAGCCCCGAGTCAGTGAGCCGAGAGCTCTGTTTAAGGCCTGTTCTACTGTTTACATTCTCCTTTGACTCGCTAACGAATGCGCACAGTGATGGCCATGGCCGATGGCTGCCGGGGCAGGGGAGGAATGAGGGGGCATGGTCCTCTACGGTCCGGCTTGCTAGGGGCAGCTGCCCCACCCTGCCGTAGGGGCCCTGCGCCTCTGAATGTACCCATGGTAGGCCTCCTGCAAGGCCTAAACCGAGATGCGGCCACGCGTCAACGGCCCGTTCGCCAACGTGCCCGACGGCGAGGTTCCGGCGCATCGCGGCGGCGACCGCGGCGGGTGATGAACCCGGCCGGCTCGACCTCGGATGGTTCCGTTGATAGTGAAGATGTCTACGTATGCCGGCCGGAACATTAGCTAGCATAGTCCATTGGTTAATTTAAGGTACGTAGACAAATGCGCGCGAAAATGTATATGAGATCGGCGCACGATTAACTAGCGCCGAATTGAAGAATATATACACGCTCGTAGCTAGCAGTGTTTTAAATCGCGGGCTCAGACGTTTAGTGGCTGGGCTGCCAAAACAGCATTTATCGAGATATAACGGGCTAAATGTCATAGCAGCTGCCCTTTCAAAAGGCTATAGCCGGCTATAGCGGTAGCTATAGTCGGCTATTTAAAATCATGCTAGCTAGTAGCTACTAGTACTGTAAAACCACTTTCGGTGGAAGTTTTATAGTTAATTAGCATGCATTTTTAATGACATGACATTAAATTTATAAAAAGAGAGAATAAGTCAGTTTCATCTAGATGAAATCATGTAAGCATGCATACAAACTCTTATTGAGTAATGAAATTAAATGCTACTGGTGACTATGAAACCACAAAATAAAACTATTCATTAAAGAGATAGTTTTAAATATCATTTCATTGCTTCTCGAAAACATTACCACGCAACCTCCTATTGGAATTGCCCTAACAATTACAGTTATGCTTGGTGTCAAGAGCGCTTCAGATGCGTGACTTTTTCAACGATGTGTCAAGTCTGATGCGTCGATTAACAGTGCAAAGCGGGCCTATGAAGCAAAATATGTTAGTCCACTACACATAAGAAAATTAAATTCATCGGCAAGAACAATAATACTTACTATGTCAAATAAACATAATTAAATTCACTACAAAATATTGTTTCATAGTTTATTTCTTTACTATGGAAGATGTTAATATTTTCTCTATAAATTTGGTTAAATTTAGAGTAGTTTTGACTTGCGACAAATTCAATACAGAGAATTGGAAATGCTATTCCATTTGCACTCCATTCCTTCACTATGAAAAAATTGGACTAACTCGTTGTCTCAGAAAAAAGAGAGAGGAAAAGATCCATAAAACAAATTCTAGGTCAACTGATGTTTTTTTTAAAAAAATCATCCTTTATGGGTGTTGTGACTCAAGCATAAGCGATTTTCTTCCTCTGTCCTGAAATATATAGGATTTTGAAATTATCCTAAGTTAAAATTTTCTAAATTCAATTTACCAAGTTTATAGAAAAACCAATAATATTTACCATGTCAGACGAACATAACTAAATCCACTAAGAAATAAAGTTTTATAGTTTATTTCTTTATGTGGCATATGTTAATATCTACTTAGTTTCACTCTTTTTTTTTAGGATATCTGCATAGTTTCAATCAGGATAAACTCATGGTCCCTATATTTCAGGACAGAGGAAATACTTTACAATTCCTTCAATAAAATATCATATATGGTGCAAGGGATAGTTCTGAATAAATGATAAAACAGACACGGAACATGAAAGGGAACAAAGGGGTCATATCCTCATCCTTCCTTCTCAAGAAAAAAATGTGGATATAGGCTTAATTATCTTACTTTACGGGGAAATAGAATTCTAAGGAAATACGTTAAACCGACAAGGAAATTGAAAACCGATAGGGAAGCTATATTTCCTGTTAAGGCATCACATCAATTCTCACTAGACACATTAGAAAAGTAAATAAATCCTAAATTTCTATAAACAAAATAGAAACGCCATGCCATCAATGTGATAATTCTACTTATCAACAAAAATAATGGTCATTTGATCCATTTTTCTTCTAAATTATCTATCTCTACCATTATAGAAACAACCTAAATAACTTCCTAAATTAGCAATTTGATACTCACACAGTCATTATTAAAGATTATTAAAGTAACCTCCAAATTTATATCCATATATTGCCCATACGAAAGTTAATCCAAAATAACCCCAAAGTCACATCTAAATTACCACATTTTCTTTATCAATAGAAATTAAAATAACTTCCTAAATCTAAATTTCCCCATATATGTTTCAAATTACCCACTTCTACCAGTAATAATAAAAATATTTTCTCTGTTATCTTTTGATAGCCCCATTTTATCTTGGCAGAAGACAAAAAAAAGAGAGTTAACTTATGATCCAATTAATAATCTTCGTGGAGGATCCCCGGACGGAAGACAAAATAAAACAGATTTTACTTATGATCCAATTAATAATCATCGTGGAGGATCCCTGGCCGAGCAAGCACTCGCTTTCGTGGTGGCAACCCACCCACGGCCCAAGCCATCATCGCACACTTCCACCTCCGTGGAAGAGTACACTAGGCGTAGGGAGTGGATGTGCACCTACGACTTGTGGGCTTGGTGCTCTGACCCTTGCAAGATCCCCCGAGAGGTATCGCTCACCATCACTGACCCAACCTTGAGCTACCGTCGACATAGATACCATTCAACCAGGTGGAGCTGCACTACGAGGAACCAACTTGCACCAAGCACGCCTTCGTCCACAACGTCCGTCTACACTTGGACATTGTTGAGGACCTCACATTCATCGGTGGGGGCGGTGGCGGCCACCAGAACTACAAGCGATGTCGTGAGTTGCTTTGAGACTACGTGCGCCGGACTCGCTAGGTGAGGCAGGGGAGTGGCGCCCGCAGCGCCACGGTGTTGTCCTTCAGAGGAGGCTCGCAATGACAGTGATGATGAAGATCATGGCGGTCCTCGAGGCACGAGTCGTCATAGGAGCTTGTCTGCCTGGAGCCGGTCCTCGCGCTGCAGGGGGCATTGGAGGACTGCTATAGCTCCACGATACGCAACCGCGGGTATGGCAACTCCTACCGCGATTGCTACCCACACCATAGCAGGGAGGTGATGCAGGCCAGTTCAGGCAAGGTCTCAGACTCACAGGTCGCAAGGTGCATTTCGCGAACCCTGTGGCCACCTTCTTCAACACTAATAGAGGTAACGATCTGAGACCTGCGGATCTAGTCACCCAATGTCGTACCTGCTCCAATCCCCCACAACCTCCCTTGGACCCAATGTGTCTTGAAGCTTCTTTGCTACCTGTAGTGTAGTGAGCGGTGCCAGCAAGGGCAAGGGCGCAAGGGGCTAGGACTAGGTGGCAACAAAGATCTGTAGCAGGGTGGACATCCTCATGAGGTATTTTCCCCTCTCTCATCTCCAGACCTTAGGGGGAATTTGCAATCATCACTAGCTAAATTTGAGGCTCAGTTCTTTTCTAGTAGCAACACAATGGTCAATACATCCACACATGTTGATCTGATTTCCTTTGAGGATCCAGTTGGTAATTCGGTAAGTGTTGATGATATAGCTGGTAGTCCTGTAAACATAGTGGAATTAGATGGCAATTCTGTAGCCACTAAAACATACACAGTAGTCATGCTGGATGTAACCACACTTTCAACATCACATGAGGACAGCACCCATGATATGGTTGCTCCATCAGTAGACAACTTCATCCAAAGTATTAGTGTCCCGCTAGCCCAAGCGCTACTGAACGACCCACCCAGGGAGTGATTCTAGTGATCCAATGGTCGACCATCCTGGCCCAATGGAAAATGGGCCCTCCACTCTTGTCCCATCAAATACACCTTTGCAGACCTTATGGAGGTTCCAGTTACCATCTGATCTTACATCTGTTGCTAGTGTTACAAGTGTTCATGTACACTCGGCCCCTGATTATGGAGAGCGCACTCCAGAACCAGTCTTGGTGTTGCCAGTCAGTCCGTTGTTTGAACCTGAGATAGTAGAGGATCAGGTGACATGCAGTGCATCAGGACCTGGAGGTACACATGAATTGTCTGATCCAATAACTCTTGTGAACATGCAATAGCACATCCAACGTCTTTCCAATAAGACGAAATTCATTGTGGGGAAAGGAACTTTGGGACTAGCCCAAGAACTACTAGCCAAACAAATTTGGGGGTCTATCCCCTAAAGGCCATACTGATACTTTTGAATCTTTTGCGCAACACTTCGAGCGGCTGCTCACCAAGCAGAAGATGGAGGTTATTTCAGTCCTGGTGCAGCAAGGCAACACCAAGATTCAGGGTAAGGCACATAACAACAAGAACAAGGGGGCGCCACTGCCAGTGGCGACATCCATCGTCTAGGCGCCATGTACATTGATTGGATGCTGCTGATCCTTCAATGATTCAGCGAGCTTATGCTTGTCTATTGTTATAGTAGTGGTTTGTCTCTGCCCACCTTTTAGCACATGTTGTATCATAATGGTTGGACCTTCTGCAGCTTATTTGTCTTCCACTGGGCCAGAACTTGTTGGGTCTTGGAAGAGTTGTTGTAATATTGCTACTGGGCTGTTTCCTTAGCCATCAGTTTGGCTAAGGGGCCTTTATGTGTCTTCGGTTTCCATCTGGGTGGCATGGCTGGCCGTGTTCCTATCATTGGGTTGGGTATGTTATGGAGACATACTTATTATTCCTTCTTGGACAGTTTCAATTTGGAGTTTAGTTGTGGTTTTTTCTGATATGGCACAACGACATTGCAATATACTTTGCTGGAATGTGAGAGGTTTGAATGATGCGACGAAAATTGCTAGCATCTGTAACATCATAATATCCAAAGTGGAGGCTTGGCTACCAAATATGTTAGTGGAAACACTCGGCACTGATCTTTCTTCCAACTGTTTCACCAAGCCGTAGGTGGGACGCTCAAGAGGTATGCTGCTAGCCGCCTCTAGCGAAATACTTTACCATCAGTTTGCTTCCTCCCTCGGATCATACAATTTCAGCAAATCTTACGATGCTAGCGGACGGCCGCACCTGGTCACTCACAGGGGTATACGACCCCCAACTAGAGCAAGAGATGCTTTTTCTGGATGAACTACGACAACTAAAGGCTGGCATGCGACCAGAATGCCTTTTATTGGGTGATTTCAGTCTAATCTACAAATGCATCCATAAGAGCAATAATAAGGTCAATCTTCACCTCATGAACAACTTCTGGTGCATGGTGGATGATATGAACCTGATAGAGTTGTTTGGCAGACAGTTTACCTAGAGTAATGAATAGTTCTCGCCAACCTTAACACACATTGTTCACTTCTTTTGTACAGAAGAATAGCTTGCAATATTCCCAGACAATGATCTGCAAACGCTTGCCACGGCTGGATTGGATCACTGCCCTTTGTTCCTCCAAGGTGACGTGTCCTATGACCATTATAAGGGTTTTCGCTTTGAAGCGCACTGGATCAACACACCGGGCTTTTTGGACACTGTGCAGAAGGCATGGACTCAACCGGTAAATACACAAGATACACTCCTTCGATTCCATGTCAAGTTACTCCGTACGACTAGAGCAATCAAAATTTGGCAGTGCTAATGCTTTAATAATATTAAGCTACAGATGGCTATCGTTCAAGAAACGTACGTTATTCCAACTGGACAAGGCACATGAAGTTACATAGCTCACGATAGAGGAATTTGAATTTCGTAAATACATGAAAGCCAAATCCTTGGGCCTGGCTGTGATTAAAAAATCAAGGGCCCGACAGCACTCCCGCCAAACATGGATTCGGAAGGGAGACTCCGACACTCGTTTCCTTCAGTTACATGCCAACTCTAGTCGGAAGAAAAAGTTCACAAGGTCTTTACGAACCACTAGGGGATTAGTAATCCAGCAAGAGGATAAACAAAAAAAAGCATGGCTGTATTTTAGCAACATCACTTAGTATTTTCCTTTCAGACGGCCTCAAGATATGGTTGATCTTTGGTGTTCTTTTGTTATAGTTGTTGTTTTTTAGTGTTCTTGGAGTTGTACCGAGCTGTAGCGAATCTTTCTTTCTTTTTTTATTGAGGAAACAGGAGGGGCAAGCCCCTACTGATTAGTAATATATTCTAAAAGATAGTTCCAGAGGAAAAAATACAGGTATAGTAGAGCTAATAAAAACAGAAAGAGAAACTTAAAGGAAGGAGAGAAAAAAGAGCAAAGGAAGCAAGAGAACAAAAACACAGGTAGAGCCTAAGCAAGCCAAGCCTAGGAGGGGTCTAAGGAACATTATTCAGACAAACTGTCATATCTTGGAGCGTTGAGGGTTTTGCTCTAAGCAAAAGCAAGGAGAATTCTGATTTGAATTTCCTGAGGCAGGATTCCATACTTGGTGTGGCATTGTTAAATATCCAATCATTTCTTGTGAACCAAATGCTCCAGCACATGAGAATGATGATCTCCATGAAGAACTTTTGGGGGAGGCATCTTTTGATGATGTCAAATATGTGGTTCAGATCTCTTGAGGCTAAGTTCAGGACTCCAATTCTATCCCAACACCTCTTAGCAAAGTTGCATGTCAGCAAAAGGTGTCTCACATCCTCTCTCCACTGAAGAATGCACAGTTCACAGTTGTAGGAGTCCAGTTCCATGGTCTTTCTTTGAAGGAGGTCTTTGGTGCTGAGATGGTCTTTGAGCAGACCAAAACAAGACTTTGTGTTTCATTTGGCATTTGGATTTCCATAACTTTTTGTAGAATGGGTGGACTTGTCTATGGCCTACAATGTTTTTGTAGGCTTTGGATGTGGGAAAAGGGTCAATTCCCGATATGAAAACCCATAAGTCTTTACCCTCAATTTGCTCTATCTCTATTAAATGATCTTGGAGATGAGTAAGCTGTTGGAAGGCCTGTTCTGAAAGGGGAAGGTGAAACTGTTGTGTCAGGTCCCTCTGTTGTAGCATGGTACTTGTTGTAACATGCTTGTCTTTTGCAAAGGAGTACAAGTGTGGGAAGAGGTGTTCAAGATTGTATCCATTCCAGACATCCTTCCAAAAAAGAATTGTTGAGCCATCTGCAATGTGGACTGATGCCATTCCTTTGAAGGGTTGGAGTAGTTTTACAATGTCTCTCCACTAGAAGGACCCTCTGTTGTTTTGCCCTAGAAGCTTGTTGTTGGAGTTGTAATTTTCCCATATCAACTGTACCCAAGGTAGGTGTTGTCTGGAGTAGAATTTGTGTAGGAATTTAATCAGCAAGGCATCACTGTGAACCTGCATATTAATGACTCCTAGTCCTCCTTCGTCTTTTGGGATACAGACCATAGGCCAAGCTGCTTTTGAGGGTTTTTTTGAGGTTGCATCTGCCCCCTCCAGAGACAATGTTTTCTGTATTTATCTAGTTGTTTGATGACACCTTTGTGCAGTTTCAGGGTGGAAATGTAGAATACTGCTGATGAGGAGAATACTGAGTTTACCATTTCAAGTTTGCCCCCTTGGGATAGAAACAAGGATGTGCAAGATAGTCTTTTTTCAACCTTGTGGATAAGGGGTAGGAAGTCTTCTATTGAGGGTTTGGTGATGCCCAGAGGTAGTCCTAGATAGGTGAAGGGAAGGGACCCTTTCTGGCAGTCCAAGATTGATGCTAGCTGCTGTAGCTTGTGCTGGGAGGTGTTAAATTGGGACCATTACACTTTTGCTGTAATTTACCTTGAGACCAGTTGAGGCTTCAAATGCAGTTAGAATTTCTTGCAGAACCAGTAGTTGGTTTGGGTATGCTTCCATAACTAGAAGAGTGTCATCTGCATATTGGACTATGGGGAAATCATTCCCACCATTAGTTGGTATGGGAAGCTTGAGTCTGCCTTCATCCTTAGCATTATTGATAATTGTTTGCAATAAATTTGCTGCCAGGACAAAAAGGAGTGGGGACAGAGGGTCTCCCTTTCTGACTCCTCTTCTGTAGTGGAATAATTTTCCTGGTACTCCATTTAGTTGCACTGATGAAGTCCCTGAGCTTAAAATGTCCTGTATCCATCCCAACCATCTTGGTACAAAGCCTTTATGTTGAAGAATTTCCAGAATTGTCCGGTGCTCAATTCTGTCAAAAGCCTTCTCAAAGTCCAATTTTAGGATAACCATTTCCTTCTTTGAGGTCTTGCATATGTGGATATATTCAAAAGCCCAGGCCAGGCAATCTTGAATTGTTCGTGTTCTTATGAAGACATACTGGTTTTTATAAACCAGTCTGAGGATTACCTTTTGGAGCCTATCAGCCAGGATCTTTGTCAGCTGCTTTATGGAGGAGTTTAGTAGGGAGATGGGTCTGTAGTCTCCTAGCTACCAGCAGGGGGCACTCCTTTTTGGGGATCAAGCAAATATAAGAGCTGTTGATGCTTCTCAAGCAGAGTGATCTGTCAAAGAAGTTTTGACAGAGGTTATAATAATTCTACTTTATATAGTTCCAGCTCTTCTTTAAGAACTCTCCATTAAACCCATCAGGACCAGGTGATTTATTGTTTGGCAGGTCAGCAATAAGAGAATCAATTTCCTCTGATGTGAATGGGCTTTCAAGCCAGTCAAGTCCATGGTCTTGTGTTAGCAGAGTTGAGAGTTGGAAGTACATATGAGTAAAATTGGATGTCCCCATTCTATCTCTGAAAGTTTCCCACAGTAGATTGGCCTTAGGATCATGTTCAGTTAACTCATTGCCCTGTAAGTCACATAGGGTCTGGATGGTGTTTCTTCTGTGTCTAATGGTTGCATTTGCATGAAAGAATTCAATGCATTCATCACCAAACTTTACCCAGTTTATTTTTCCCTGTTGGATCCAATACTCCTTTTGCTGCCTTAAAAGGGACTGAAGATGGTTAGCTAAGATGCTCCTTAGATTCCATTCCTCCAGGAAGAGATCTATGTCTTCTTCTAAGATATCCAGAAGTCTGATTGAGTCTATGGTGTTTTGAATTGTAGTTGCAAGGTTAGGGAGTAGGGCCTGCCCGACTTTTAGGACTCTTCGAAGGTTTTTTAACCTAGCTGTTATAACATTGGCTCTGTCAACTTGTGTTGTAGGAATGTTCCAAGCATGTTGAAGGAGGGCAGGGAAGTCTCTATGCTGCAACCAAAAGTTCTCAAAACAGAAGGAGTGAGATTTTGGCATTGAAGTGGTGGCACTGATGACACAAGGGGTGTGATCGGAGGTGTCCCTTGAAAGAGAGCTGGCGAAAGTGTTTGGGAGTGAATCTGGAGCCTTTTAGGGGGATTTCAACTAGCCTTAACCTGCTAATTGCCTCATTAAACTTTAGCATATCTTGTGTTGATCCTCCTGGCCTGTTTCTGTTATCTGGGCATCTGATCAGGTTGAAGTCTCCCACTATTAACCATTTTTGATCATCTGGCATGTCAATTCTGTTGAACCAATTTAAGAAACTTGTTTTCCCTTCTGGGGTGGATGGCGCGTAGATGTTTGTAAGAATCCATTTTTCCTTTGAGAACTGACAGGTGAATTCTATTGACTGAGCAAAGAAATTTTGAAAAAATGAGCTCTCCACTGAATTTACTAGACTTCCGGATAATAATGCTTCCTCCAGAGGCCCCTATAGAGGGGGAGAAATTCAAATTTATCCATCTCAGGGGGGCAGAAATTTTTAATATATGCTGAATCAAAGGAATCACGTTTGGTTTCTTGAAGACAGAGGATGTCACATTTGGCTTCTCTAATTTTGCTGCCGACGGCATCCCATTTTTCTTTTACGTTAATCCCCCTGCTGTTCCAGCATAAGACAATCCATTTTCTATTGGTATTGGTGTGATTCATAGAAAAAAAACATGGGGTGCAGGAAGGTTGATTAAAGGCACAACCTTGAATCTCCATCTGTTCAGGTACTCAATCCCAGGAATTAGAGGCCGAACCAAAATAAGTTATCCCATTACAACAATCCATCAAGTAACCAAAAGTTTTGCTACAAACCAAAGAAACCACATAAAAACAAAAGCAGCCCCAGGCTGAAAATTGTTTTGAAGGAGGAGAGGAATCCATCCTCCTTAGATCTTGCTAGGACTTGGTGATTCATCATTGGTACCATTATCCTGGGAGTTGAACCTGCTCTTCACCTTCTTGGAGACAGTCTTCTTGATGGCTTTTTTTGGGCCCAGTCCTGAAGCTGCTCCATTCTGCTGTAGCTTCTCAGTTGTCAACATTTCTGAAGGGACCTTGCAGCTCTGAGTACCAATGCTTTTGAGGGTAGAGAGAGGCAAGGTTGGTGGTACTGCAGCACATGCCAGGCAATTTCTTTGAGCACAACTATTGTGCTTGAACCCTCCATTTCTGGTCTTGATTCTTGAGCTTCTTCTGATCATGTTCTCCACCAGTGGAGAACTGTTGGGAGAGCCTCGGGGGAGTGACTTGCATGGTGGTGAGGTTGGAGGAGAATTGTCCAGCAGAATGGAGGAACATCCCATGCCTTCTAGAATTCTTGGGCAGTCTATAGAGACATCTTGTGGACATTCTTTGGGTAGAGCAAACGACATGATAGCAGAGCTGTTGGCACATTGCAATAGAGTCTTCCAGCTCATCGAGGACAATAAGTGTTTTGCCCATTCAAAATGAGCAGGGGATAAAAGCATGATTATGAAAAAGGTGCCCAGTCAGAGAGTATTTGGGCCACATGTGTTGGGCAGGCCACTGGAGAGAAATGTTTGGCCCAAAGCCTGTAGAGGTCAGGATTGGGCTTGTTTGCTTGGACCAGGCCTCCAAAGTAGTCATTCAAACCAGGATCAACCATGTTCCTGCCAAGACTGGTGAAGGCCACGTTGACCTGTAGGTTGATGTTGAAGTGGCCCCCTTGCTCATCTTGCTGCACCGGTGCCATGGCCTCTCATCAATTTCCATGTTTTCATTATCCAGATCAGAAGATTGTTGCTCGGCAGCAGGAAGTGCCAGTACCATCTCTTGGTCAGCAGGATCAGCTTGCAGATTACCTTCTTCCATCAAGGCTGCTTCAGCAACCAGGTGGGCCTGTTGTTCAAGTGCATCATCCAGCTGCTGCTCTGCTTGTTGGCCTTGTTCTTGGTCCTGCTCTTGCTCTGGCTGGGGCAGGTGATCCTGTACAGTTCTTGTAGTGAGGAAATCTGCTCAAAAGGTGAGTAGGCCAGGGAGCAGAGAGGGATAACTCAAGATCAAGCTCATGTTGTGGCTCTTCTTCCTCCTGCTGCACAATCTCTTCTTCTGCTTCTTCTATTTCTTGTAGGATATCCAACTCCATTTCCTCTTCCTCTTCTTCATCTTCTTCCATACCAGCATTGTCGTTGAGGTCAGGAATAATGGCTGAGTTAACTGCTGATCAAGTTGCTGATTGAATCCTCGTGCAATGAAATCATCCCCTGGACCCCCTGGTGGGAAATCTTCATCTTGCAGCTGTCCCCCCAGCATGTTTTGCTGGATGATCTCGCATTGTACTGTGTACGAGACTGCCTCAAAACCTTCACCATCAGACATTATGATATAATGTGGTACATCAATCAGATCTGTGACTCTAGCTTTTAAGATGATTCTACCCAAGACATTATCCTGCTGCCAGCTGATAAGTCTGCTGAATGATCTAATTGAGTCACTGATTTCATCCATGTTACGGCTATCTGGAGGATAGGCAATCAACATCAACCAACATTCTCTATTGAACAAAACTCTCCGGGCATTGATTCATATATTGTGTGGCACAAACTGAAAGGACAGCCCCTGATTGAAATGCGGGTTGTGATGGATCATGGCATCTCTGTCCGTGGCTCGATTGAAACGCACAAAAGCTTGCCCTCTCCCCAACGGACATCTCTGAATTTGTTTGACACTAAGCCCCCGCTCCTCTACTATCAAAGCAATGATGCTATTGCGAAGGGGAGCAAAAGGAATCTCACCCGGGGGAAGGTTGCCAACCGTGACAATGGCGAGGTCCTCATTGCTCAGGCAAGTTCTTGGCGTGACCACCCTGGTGAAAGGTTGCCGTCCTTGGACTCGGTTGCACCCCAGAAGCATCATCGGGGTAGGGTCAATGTTGAGAAACGCCATGGATTCTTCTATCGGCAAGGTTGAGGAAGAGGGGCGGTTGGGGTTTTCTGTGGGAGTTGCAGGTTGCGGAGGCGGAGGGGCTGGAGTGGGATGAACAGTAGAAGACAAAGGGACTTCTGTGTTGCTGGAGGGATCGTGGCCACAAGCCGATAAGGACACGAAGCAAGGAGGTTTCTTGGGTGGCCCACAAGTCAGTGGAGGAATTGCCCGGAACCATCTTTTCCAAGGTTCACCCGACCAGCCGGTTGGTGCGGCAATAGTGGAGAAGTTACTGCCCAGGGGCGGCGCTGTAAAACTTTTTGGTTTGGGTGAGGAGGGTCAGGTAATTAACACATGTCCCTCTAGATTACAGCGCCATCACTTGATCTTTTTTTGGTAGAGCTCTCTTGAGTGGTTGGGCTATAGGCACCTAGAGCAGCGGTGGGAAATCTTTGGGGCAGTGTTGGGCCTCCTTGAATCTGGGCTTCTGGCCGGGGTTTTGAAATTGGCCCGTTGACCCAAGTTGGTTTGAAAAAAACTTTTTCCCTTTGGAGCTGAAGCTGAAGAACTGCTTGAAGATGAAAACTGAATTCTTACAAACACTGATTTCCTCGGGACAATCAACCTTGAGAAAAACCAATTTTCATGAGTCGTCCATTGGTGGTTTTTTGATATTATCACCTCTCAGAGGAATGGCATTGGCTCCCGTGACCGGGGCTGGCCGCTTTAGAACCTCTGCATATGAACTCCGCACTTGTTTTTTGATCACCGGTTGCCAGGCATGAGTCGGGCTTGAATCACTTTTGGAGAAGGAGATGGCCCTGTGCAGCCTCGAATCATTATGCAGAGGAAGAAACTCAGCTTGCAATATTCTGATGAAACCATTCCCAGCTCAGTTGCCATGAGACCCACTTGCTTACAAGAGACCAAGAAACCGGAATTTGTTGGTTTACTGGAGAAACCATAAACTTGGCAGGCACCCCGCCTAAGATAGCTTGAAGACAGATGCCAACAGATTCTGGTGTGAGCTTGAAGCGATTGCACAACAACACAAACCCCCTCCGGCAACGCATGGCCTATAACAGAAATTAGAGACGTTGGCATTGACCCCACGGCTCCACCAGTGCCCACTTTTCCGCACGTCTACCATAAAAGAAACCACCCTAGTCAACCGGCTAGCTGGGACCAGTTCTTCCACACATAGTTACTCCTCCCCAATTTCTTCTCTTCGGCGTGCGGCGGCTGCAGATCAGACTGTGGGGCTCCTTGTCAACCGCGCCGCCGACAGCTAGGTCTGTACTTTGTTGCCTCTTGATTTCGAGCCTGCCCCGTCTATCTTCATCATCCAATCTGGTTTCCCCATCATCCTCTCAAGTGCTCTGACCTTGTTTCTGTAGAGTGCTCTGGTGTGATCCCTCGGAATCAAGAGGTGGCGAGCAGAGGGGAGGCAATGGTCGGGTCTAAAAGAGGATGCCCACTCCGTATTCTGTCTGCACTCTAATCTGCCCATCTCGGAATCCAGCGAGGGCGCAGAGAGGGCAGCTGTGGCCAAATCTGAATGAGCACGCAACATTTGGATCCGATCTCCACTTTGCTGCTCCCCAGGTTTGCAATTCTGTTCCCTGCATCACATTCCTTAGGAAGTGTACGTACCGATCCCCTGTTCATGTTTTATGTATATATGAGTTAGAATTAATCTCTGAATTTTTTGGTGCACCAATTCATATTTAGGTACTGATGGGTTTTTTCTCATGGCACAGGTTCAACGGGTCTTTCATTTCCATAGATTTGTTTAGCCATGCTGGGAAGTATCCTCAGGTATTCCTTCCTTTTTCGATTTCTATCAATCTAACAGAGTGTCAGAGTATTAGTGACTTGCTGGATCCAATAGTTGTTTATATGATTTGTGTGCACAAAAAGGGTGAAAGTTTACAGGTTTAATTTGAATTGTCCAGTTCCATTCAATTATTGATCAATATCTTCTAGATTGGTGATAGGGGTCAAATGACATTTTGTGGCAGTGTGCACCACTGAGCCTGTCATGAGAAAACCTGATTTGTTTTATTGGTTGTTTTACCAAACTTTCAGTATTTTTTTGTTTTCTTCACTGTATTTTTCATTTACTTTATCCTGGTAATGCAGATGGAAATATCATTGATGGGATTAATGATTTAACTTTGTTTCACTTGGACTTCTGGCAGCAATGTAAATGGTAAGGTCAATGTCTCATTGATAACTTATTCTCCACAGATTTGTTTCTCACCATAATTCTTGAGTGATATATATATCTATTGTTAGATATCTTTGGAGAAACTATAATAACTTTAAATTGATATCTGTGAATGACTCTAGGAAATATATGCATTTCAAGACTTTTTCTATCACATTGTATAAGAAAAGTACCATGGGAATGTGGACCTTCAGATTTAACTATATTGCTTTCCGACTATCATCAGTATAAACTATTGTAGCATTGATTGATCTTCAGTTTTGCATACATTGACTTCTGTTTATAGCAGGATTATTCATTGATGGAAACTACAACTTGACTGATTTTGCTTTTAGAAGATCTGACATGAAAATGTATATATAAATCAGGTGTGATGTTTTCCAGACATGGAAGTTTATTTTGTACTAGAGTGAAAATATTCTTGATGCAAATTCTGACCAACCATCTAGAATGTAAATTCTATAATAACATTCTTATGCTAATTCGCTTACTAAAACTGGCATCTCATTTGCAGATATAGGTGGAAAATGCATGCAGAGAAGGGACAACAATGGAAATAGCTAGCCATGGAGTTACCAGATTATTTGAATGGGATATATATGTATTACTGTTGGACAGGCTATAGGATTCAAAATGCTATTTTTCTGTACTATAGTTGTGTACTACTAGGCGAATAGTTAGAGCATGATAAGATGTGTATATGTACATTTAAGAGTATTAATGGAAAATATTCATGTTTCTGCTTTCCTAGACCATAATTTCAGAAATGTTGCAAATATGAAAAAAGTTGCAAATTTATCACTATACAATAAGAAATTTAAAATAAATTCAGCAGAAAAAAAGAAAATTGATTATCTGGCCTGTAATGCATATAAGTGCTGCTGACAAATAAAAATAAACGTTGCTAACTTGCAGCGCATTTTCGCACTACTTACCAACGCATTTGTGTGTGTTCCAATAGATTCTTGCAACGCCAGCAATTGCAATGCATGCTAAATGCGTTGGTATAGAGGCTAGCAACGCTTATTTGGACTTCTAGCAACGGATATATGCGTTGCAAAAGGGGTGGTCTTATTGTAGTGTTGCGACTGAAAGAAACCAGCAAATGAAAACCCTAATTTGCTGGATCCAAACTTGTATTGACAGGGGCACCATGCCTCTGGGCACCTTTATTGCAGAAGATGATACCCTAATGAAAATCCAGACGCGAGGGATCCATGGAAAAGAGGAGGAGGAGGCACTTTCCAGAGGGAAGCAGAGGGAGGGGGGAATGGAGGAACGGACTCACCGCCGGCGTGAAAGGATTCAGTGGTCAAGACCGCCGAGGCGGCGGCGAGGTCGCCACCACGGGAGAGCTCTCACCCACTCTCACCATTAACTCCTCACTCTTTCTTTCTTGCGTGTGGATCGGCATCTAGCTGATTGTGTGAGTGGGCCGAGCTGCCTAGCTGAGTGAGCACAGGTGCTGGTTTTTGGTTTTTTAATCCCTTTATCTTTTTTCTTTTCTTTTTCTCTCTATCGTCTAGCATAGGTTGCGGCAAAACTCTTGCCGTCTTTTTTAAAAAAAAGCTCCTGCAAGCACAAACACATGCACAAGATATGCAAGATCTCAAATCCACTGCCAAATTGACACAGGAATTGAACAAACCTGCAATGAGTAACTGAACAAATCAAACCCACCCATGACCAAGAAGGCAAGAGCTGAACAGATAGCATCATAAGACCTGCTCCGCCGCGCCGCCCCACCCTCTTCCGCGGCAGAGGCACCCCAGTTAGCGTCACCCACCCTCCTCCGCCAGCTCTTCCCAAACCGCAGCGATTCTCAGAGGGGGAGCGCACCTTCCTATCCATGCCCAAGTTGCTGCAACAATGACATGCCATGCCTGTACCGCCGCCCAACTTTGGCCAACACTCGGCTGGTGCCAGCTACGCCTGAGCCTGAGAGGCGAGAGCTCCTGCGCAATGGTGGCGTCACGGTGCGAACGGCTCGGCGTGCATGGGCTGGGCCTGAGCATGTGTGCATGGTGTGAAGGGCATCCTCGCTCGTCCCTGCTGCGTTGATTTTCCCTTCATGCTGCCCAAGGGAACCCTGCACGGCCAAGCAATAACCACGCCTGTGCGAGTGCGAGGTCCAGCAAGCAGAGCAGATCGACCCATGAACATAGCGTGACCTTGTCCAGTGCGTGGCGTCGCACAACAGAAAACGGGACTTGCATGCCAGGCCTTCTCCCTCTTCCTATAAGAACACAAGGAAAGTGTAGATACTCGTGGCACTCCCGAGAGTTCGAGTGGTGGCTGCCAAAGGGCCTGGTGTCCTCCGAGCAGGCTCCTTTATGATCTCTGCACCGGCACCGTGCTACTGGTTCCAAATCCATGGTTTGTTCTCTTGCTGAGCTCTATTACAAAAACTTGCAAAAAGCTAGAAAGTCCACCACCTGCCAGCTGCTGCTGATGGTGTTTTCTGTCCAATTATTTTCAGGGAAAGTTGCACTATTTGGAGCGGGGCCGGTACCTCACGTTTCTTTTTCAACCATACATTCTCATCCTTCCATTTTAGAAACTAACATGTGATTTTCTTGCGTTTGAAATCGAACAGGGTGTTTCCTTTTGTTCAAAACTTAAGTGCAATCAGACACATCACATGGTCGAACTACAAATGGTGCCAGATAAATATTGAAAAACGGTAGGTCTGCTTTATCCTGTCGCTTTTTGATTATTTGTCTGGCACCATTTGTAAGTGTAGCCATTGTTTTCCATCCTACAACATTGAATTGACTTGAGCGAGTTTGATGTCATCGTGGTCTCTATCACAGTGGCTTTATTTTAGGAACCACACTTAATTATATGTGTGCTTCTAGTTTGGGGACTCTATCAAACGTCTCTCTCTTAAATGATGCACTCAAAATTTTTTGTGTATAATAATCTGAATATTTGAAGTAGATTATCCAGTGGCAAAACCATTTTGTCCTTCATCCTCCTCACACGTGAGTATTATTTTTAGATTGTGGACACATAATACAAAAGAAAGTAAATTCACACGGAAACCTTATCACAATGAAGAAATCGAACAAAAGAAGAAGTGTTGATTAATTCTTGGCTGGATGTTTGATACTTGGCATG
>JAZFNS010073776.1:5051-15718 GCA_037127165.1 Alloteropsis angusta | reverse complement strand
GGGGGGGGGGTATTATTGAGTGAGAAGAGGCATAAAGCCCAAAAATTTTGTTAGCAGCCTCACGTCGGTTACGTACAATATGAATGGATTAATGGAAACATAGATCCGAAATCAGCCCANCATTGAGAATTCCAGCATGGTAGTTTCCTTCAGTGATGACTCACATCGCTTGGTTGGACTTCTCCTTATCTGGCCAGCAATCTGCTATGTACAATAACGCTCCCTTTGGCGTGCGGTCTGCCTCCCCCCTTGGTACACTCGATATGGTTTCAAAAAATGTTAGAACTTTGTGAATAAATTAATAGTGTAAATCAAAAGCAACCCTTTTTGCTTTCATCTAGCATGATAGCTAGTGAATTTACATTTAAAATTACAAATTATTCTAAAAACTATATCTAACACTACTACAGAAAGGGGCTTTCTACGCGGCACTCTCACAGTTGTTTTTCAAAAACGGCACAGAAAATACTCTCATAGCCGGTTTTCTTGCCCAACGCTGCAAAACCAAAAACTGGCTATGAAACGGGACTTTCATAGCCGGTTTTTAAGCCAAACCGGCTATGAAACTTCACGACATTTTCACTGACGGTCCGGCTTAAAACCGGCTGTGAAAGTTTCGCTTAGTATCCTATTTTTGTCCTGACAAAATATGATACTCTTGGCCATTTTCATAGCCGCTATTTCCCAAAAACCGCAAGTAAAAAAGGCGCTGGCAAATATAGTGCACATAATTTTTTTAGTTTTTCTTTTTTGATATTTTATTGGACTAAGAGAACACAAGGGACAACCAAAAAAATTCAACCCAGTCAGTTTTAAGATGTGGTCTCTAATAAATCATAAAGATTCGAAACGTTTAATAGTAAAAATGTGCACATCTATTAGTTTGCACACCCTAAAACGCTATTTTTTCTCATAATACAAGCATATAATTTTTAAATGTCTTATACCACATATATGTTTTCATGGAGGAGTTTTGTACTTTTTAAAAATCAATTGCTATTTTCTAACAACTAAACAAATTTCTAGGTACTTATTCTTAGTAATTGTAATTGGAACTACAGGTCTCCTAGCTAGCTCTTACCATCTACTAGAAAAATAGTATCTAAGTACATACGCTCTAGTTTAGATCAAATTTTGAAAAATATGTGAAAAGTTAACAGGTTTGCTATGGATAAGTCACACTTTTATTTACTTCTTTACTTGTGAAAATAATAATAATATGAAAAACTTGCCCAACAATTATGAAAATTGTCATGGGGTACTTTTTTAGCTATATAATCTTCTCATAAAAATTCAACACATTTCAAGAAAATTAGACTACGTTGTTCATAAACCCATAAATCATCCATATATTGTAAGGCAAACTTTGATATTTGTACATCCTAAAACTTATTTTTTCTCATATGAAATATAAATATTTTTACATGTTTTATACTGCATATAAGTTTCCATGGAGAAGTTTACGAGTTTTATGAAATGATTTGCTATTTTTATGAATTAAATAATTTTCAGCTTTTACTAATCAATTTTCATACATCTTTATCTTTATATTATTTTCTGACATTTTCCCTAGAAACATGTATGTAGCTATAAAAAAAGTTAAACCTAATTGGATCAAAGATGTGGCGGCTAGAATTTTATAAAATTTCAGCGCAATTAATATAAAAGGAGCACATCACTCATTTAGTCATGAAGAGTGGTGCAGTGCAATAGCAAGGGAAGCTACGCGTGAAGCAAGAGGTCATGGTTCGAATCATGGAAAATGCAACAAGTGCAAAAAATATGTTATTAGAGGAGATGGTGCCTTGCTAGTGGATTAAAAAAATTGCACCAATTTAACATTTTTATTTGATATTTGAATTTCGGATTACAAATTTGGTAGTTTATTTAGTTAAATTATTGAAAAGGAATTTATCTTTTATTTGACATGGGAAATTAAACTATGCATAACGTTTTTTTTGTGCAATCAGGGAGCTTCATTAATTCATAGCAGGATTACAATCTGACTCGACTATCCCAACTAACACAGCTGGGAAGAAGTTCGACCAAACTACTACCGGGGCTGACGCCGAGGACAGCTTTGCACACACGTGAGCTGCCTCGTTGCCTTCCTGGTGGACAAAAGAAAACTGAAAAAGAGTAAAACCCCTGCTTAGCTCTCTGATCTCATTCCAAAGACCGGCGATAGTACTCCTCTCGCCTTCCTCTGAGCGTAACAGGTGCACCAGAGTTGAATTATCGATCTCCAGTACCACCTTTTCCAAGCCACACGCTCTTGCAAGCAATACTCCATCCCTTGCTGCCATAGCCTCTGCTGTCAGGGCGTCCGGCACATTCCTATATGCTCTCGCAGACGCCCTCAACAAACTGCCCTCAGCACTTCTGACCACAGCGCCGCCAGCACCAAAACACGAGGAGCTGATGAATGAAGCATCTGTATTAACCTTACACCACCCATGAGCAGGCTTACTCCAACCTTCTCTACGCCGTGGCGCCTGCTCTATTCTTGTCTGGCCCAGGCAGAGCATGTCTTCGATCATCCCTGCAACATGTCTGGCTGCCACACCAGGGCTCCATTGTCGTCGTCCATGGCGTCTATTGTTTCGCCCTGACCACAAAGACCAAGCTCCACAAATAATCAGTGACCCTTCCTTCTGCGAACACAAATCACCAGACAGTAAATCGCGGGTCCATGTTGCTGGGTGTAACTCCGGCAGTTTACATCCCGTCATCTCCTTCACCTGCTGCCAGAATCGAATGGCATGTGTACAGGTAATTGCCACATGAAACAAAGATTCTCCCTGTTCTCCAGATGCTTCGCAGTGATCTTGCAGCACATGGCTCCTTTGTAGCTCTCCTTTGGTGGGAAAGAAATTCTGCATTGCTCACCACCAGAATACACGGATCTTGGGCGGCACTTTGAGTTTCCACAGCTTATTCCACCACAATTGCTCTCCTGATGCACTTGCTTCATTCAGCTTAGAAGATTCTTTCTGGTCACTGTCTCGTTTCAGCATCCTATAACAGGATCTTACCGAGTACAATCCATTTTTCTCATGAGCCCAAGCATCGATGTCTGTGGTAAGCCTCGCACCAGGTAGAGAGTATATGCATGCAGACGCAGCGCTTAGCAGGACGATGATGGATCGTATGGATGCCAATGCCAATGGCTGGAGGACGATCCGCAGCATTTCGACCGATGCAGCCTAGGATGAGGGCGACTCGGGCGACTCTCCTTCGCGATCATGGATCTTTCTGATCGCTTCTCTGATCTTCTCTTCTCCACCCAAATTTGCCTGGCATGGATCCCAATCTACAACCAGGTAAAGCTTTTGCTCACAAGGTCAGATCCTCCCTCAACTCCCCAGTGGCAGCTTCCTCTACTTCCCCAGGCTTTTGGCTACTTGTTTCGATCACCCGGTCCAAGTTTAAAATCAATGAAGAAAATGTTGCCCTCTTTCTTCATTGTATCACTGGTGCTCCAAAACATCTATTGGCGGTTTCAGCAATGGAAGATTGGATTTTCAAATTTAAAGTCCGATCACGAGCAGTTGGCCTTCTTCTTTGTCACTCTGGAGTGCATGATTGTGATGATTTTAAGTTGGTTTTCAATCTCTATAACAAAAGTCATCTTGGCCATCTTGAACATAACAAAAGTCATCTATAGTTTAGTGCTCTTTTCTTTTCTTTCTTTTTTTCTTTTTTTAATACCTTTGTACAGATACTTATGCTATTATTAATATATAACCAGTAGGGGCCTGGCCCCTCTTGTTTCTTCAAAAAAAAGCCTCGCACCAGGTTTCAGCTTTAGTATTTCTTCTGCATCTGGGGCACTGAACGACTGGAGAACCAGCTGCTCATCCCACTGTCGAGTTCCATGTAGAAAGAGATCACACACCTTCTCCACTTGTACGTTCTGGGGGCGAATCATCGGCTTCATAGATGCATTACCTCCAATCCAGTTGTCTGACCAAATGTTAATAGAGTCACCTGGCCCCACTCGTTTGATCAGTTTCTTCACTAAAGCCTTTTGGCCAAAGAGAATCGCCAGTCATGTTTCAGAGCTCTTGTTCTTTTTTGTTGCACTCAAGAAGCTGGTTGACGGATAGTATTTGCCCTTCAGCACTCTTTCACATAATGATTCGGTCTTACCATCAATCGCCAGCCCTGTTTCCCCAACATCGCTTGGTTGAACAATGCCAGATCCCGAAAGCCATTCCGCCTTCTCCCTTTGGGCTTGTCATCTTGGACCAGCGCTGCCAATGAATCTTGTGGTTATCAATAGAACTGCCCCACCAATAATTAGCCATTAAGTTTTCATCTTCTTGCATACTGGTGCTGGAAGTTTAAAACAGCTCATTGGGTAGGTTGGGACAGCTTGTCCATTAGCTTTAATAAGGGTCTCCCGGCCTGCACATCTTAGCATATTACCTCCCCATCCATGTATGAATCTTCTTATCCGTTCAGCCACATAATCAAAGGTCCCCTCAGAGATCTTTCCTATAGCAGTTGGAAGTCCCAAGTACTTTTCACCTAGTGCTTCTGTAGAGATTCCCATGGACGAAAGCACCTCTTGTTTAGTATCTTGCTCACAATTCGCACTAAAAAAGACAGCTGATTTCTGTTTCTTCAGAACCCTTGTTATATAGGTCCAAAATCTCAGCAATTCGTTGTGCTCCTCTCACTGATGCCTCTGTGAAAATCAAGCAATCATCAGCAAACAGGAGATGGGATACCAAGGAGCATGCCTGCTGACTCTCACTCCCCTAGAGATATACTGGGGGCCCCTGGATTTTAAAAGGCAGGTTAATCCCTCTGAGCACAGTAGAAACAAATACGGTGATATCGGATCACCTTGTCGAATTCCCCTTGTAGGTTTAAAAGTTGGTGAGAGAGCCCCATTTACTCACACTGAGAAACTCACCGAGGTAACACATTTCATTACCAAATTGCACCATGACAAAGGAAATCCCAGAGCCATCATCACATACCTCCACTCAACCCGGTCATAAGCCTTCGCCATGTCGAGCTTTATGGCACACGCCCCTGATCTCCCTTTCTTATTCCTCAAATAATGAATACATTCATAAGCAATGAGCACATTGTCTGTGATGAGTCTTCTTGATACAAAAGCGCTTTGTTCTTCGGAGATAATCTCATCCAAAACAAGTCGGAGTCTGTTAGCCATTTTTTTTTGAGGGAACAACGGTGGGGATTTCCCACCTGAAAGCATTTATTAAATTATTAAAAGGAGAAGTGAGTGCAGGTTACAACAAAACAACCCTCAAGCAGAGTATGAGGGAAGTAGTGACAGGGAACAGGGGAAAAGTCACAAGATTACATCCAAAGTAGTATTACACCAGGACTTCAAATGATCTAAGCGGGTGGGTTTCGGCGCTCGGACCATCCAGAGACGAAGATGCTCCGCGAGCAAACAAGCAGTTTGCGCGTGAGATAGGTTGACTTGGTCGAAGATCATTCTGTTACGGCGCTTCCAAGCAATCCACAAAAGTGCGAGCAGGAGGGTGTTGGTAACTGAAGAGTGCCAGTGATGGAAGACAGTAGTGACCTCAGAGCAGAAGTCTTCCAGAGACATGGCGGCGGAGAGGCTGGGATGAAGTTGAGCCCAAAAACCGTTGATTTGTGGACAGGAGATGAACAGATGGTCGATATCTTCAACACCATTACAGAAAGGGCAGGCTGAGTCCGGGATCAGAGAGAGGCCATGGAGGAAAGCTCTTGTGCGGGTGTTACCATATCTCATAATCCAGAAGAAAACCTGAACTTTCTTAGGAGCAAAGTTGTCCCAATTATGTTGTTGTAACCGGACAGGCTGGGTCGAGGGTGACAACGATCTGTAAGCTTCAGCAGCAGTAAAAATTGGGGGGGAGGAGTCTCGTATCCAACGAGTATCAGGTTGGTTATCCAAGTCCAGGTCCGGGAGGTACAGCTCAAGGAAATCAAGCTCCTGCCTGGCAGCCGAGGTGAGACGGTTTTGAAGCCTGAGGTTCAGGTTCCCATTAGCAAGAACCTGCTGAATGGTGGAATGATGATTCAGACAGTGAGAGAAGATCGCTGGTAGCCTTTGGCAGAGGGGGCCAACCGAGCTCCAGTCATCAAACCAAAAGGAAGTAGTGGCGCCATTGCCGACCTGGACAGAGGTGATGGACTGATAAAGAGGCACAAGCTTCACAACTGTGTTCCAAGTCGGTGTGGAGAGAGAGGTTGTTCTGAACCCACGCTGGAAAGGTTTGTACTGTTGGATGACCCATTTAACCCAAGGGGAATCAGGCTGAGTCATCACCTTGTGAACAAGCTTCATTAGCAGACTGAGGTTCTGAGTATGAATATCTTTTAAACCAAGACCTCCCTTTTCTTTGGATTTGCAAGCATGAGTCCAGGCCACTTGACAGTCGCCGCCATTGCATTCGGCTGCCCCTTTCCAAAGCATGGCTCTGCGGGGGCGGTCCATGATGGCGATGATATTTTTTGGGAGTTCAAGCACAGCCATGACATGGATGAGTAGAGAAGAGAGGACTGCATCTGCCAAGGTGAGGCGCGCTCCAGGTGAAAGGAAATGGGTGCGCCAGCCAGGGATGCGTCTGGCGACCTTGAGAGCCAGGGGTTGGAGAGCAGAAGAGGGGAGCTTGGTGTCTGAAAGTGGAAGACCTAGATAAGTTTGAGGGAAGGAGGCGATAGGGCAGCCCAGGATCGCTGCCAAATCTGTAGCAGTGGCATCCTGGACATGAATAGGCACAAAGGTACTTTTATGGTAGTTGATGGTCAATCCTGTAGCCAAGGAAAAAAGGTCCAGAAGCTGTTTTAGGCGCGCTATTTGATTCACCTCAGCTTTAACCAAGATCAGTGTGTCATCAGCGTATTGGATAATGGGGCAGGACTCATCGGCAAGGATTGGATGCTTAATAGTGCCATCATGGATGATCAGACGCCGTAGTACATCAGCTACTATCAGGAATAAATATGGTGAGAGGGGGTCTCCTTGCCGAAGTCCTCGTCTGCAATTTATCCACGGGCCGGGAATGCCATTTAGAAGGACTGCAGAGCGTCCCGTAGCGAGAATCTTGGATATCCAAAGACGCCATTGAGGAGTGAAACCCCGAGTTTGCATAATGTTGTCCAAGGCTGCCCATTCAACCGAATCAAAAGCCTTCTTGAAATCTAGTTTCAGAGCAATTGCAGGGATTTTTCTTTTGTGACAGCATTGCACAAGTTCAGCTGCAAGTAAAAAACTGTCTGCTATACTCCTTCCTGTAATGAAACCAGATTGAGTGTCGGCCACCAGGCGTGGGATTTCGCTTTGCAAGCGAGTGGTTAGGCTTTTGCATAAAATTTTCAGGACACAATTCTGAAGAGCAATTGGTCTAAAACCATCGGCCGTTGTGACATCGTCCTTTTTTGGTAGGAGGATGATGTAGGATTGGTTGATACAATCTAGGGAAGCTGTTCCGGCCTGGAAGTTTTGACAGAGCTGTACCACATCATGTTGTACCACGTCCCAGAAACTCTTGAAAAATGCAGGTCCAAAGCCATCTGGGCCCGGGCTACTGTCTGATCTCATGCGTAGCATTGCAAGTTTGATCTCTTCGGCTGTGAGGGGGGCGTCCAGGGAGAGGAGGTTGAGTGATTCAGGGTACAGATCATGCAGGTTGAAGTTGTTGATAACTGGTGCAGAGGTGCCAATCAGGGAAGTGTAAAAGTCAGTGAGAATTTTTTCTTTGCCTGAATGGTTATGTACTGGGACGCCTTGCTCAAAGAGGACTTTGATCTGATTCTTGCGTAGCCTGGCTGAAGCGCTGGCATGGAAGAAAGCAGTATTGTCATCTCCCAATTTGCACATTTTAAAGTTGTATCTCTGTCGCCAATAAATGGCCAGCAGCTTGTATTGGAGAGATAATTGTTCCTTGATGAGGGATCGGAGCAGAGATTCAGGGGGTGTCAGGGTTCGTAGCTCTTCAAGTAAGTCGAGGAGTTGAATAGCTTGGTTGCAGCACTGAATAACTTCCCTCGGCCTTTTCCTGAATTTTGCCCATTTCTTTGATTGTGCTCGAACCCATTTGATTTTTTTGGATACTCTATTGGAAATCTGGGGAAGATGGTTCACAGGATTGTTCCAAACCTGCTGGACTAGCTCTTTGTATTCAGGTTGCAGAGCCCAACCTTTCTCATATCTGAAGATATTGCTGATAGGAGCTGTAGTTGAGGCAGTAACCAGCAAAGGTACATGATCAGACGTGTTCCTGGTCAGTGAAGTGAGGGTGCTGTTGAACAAAAGTTGGCCCCATTCTATGTTGATCAGAGCTCTATCCAATCTGACCAGAGTTGGATCTGTTCTATTATTAGACCAAGTAAAGCGTCGGTCTAACAGGGGTAGGTCGTGGAGTAGCAGTTCATCAATCAGATCATTGAACATGGCTGCCATGGAGGAGTTGAAGTTATCAGAGCTCTTGTCGTCCGGGTGTCTTGTTAGATTGAAGTCGCCAAAAATTATCCAGGGACCTGAGACGGTGGTTGCGAGGTGGCGCAGTTCAGAAAGGAAGAGCAGGCGTAAATCATCAGAACAAGGCCCATAAACATTTGTGACAGCAAAGTTTGTAGCATCCCTGGTGGATTCAAAATGCGAGGTCATAGAGAAGCTGAGCTGCAAGTGTTGAGTTGCTTGGACAAAATTTGAATCCCATGCAGTAATAAGGCCACCAGACGCACCGTCAGAAGCTTTGAATTCAAAGTTTCTGAGGCCAGGGGGAAGGAAGGAATTTGCTTTCAGGGGGGAAACATGAGGTAGCTTAGATTCCTGCACACATAGAACATGTAAGGACTTGCCCATTAGATTTGATTTTACATCACAGCATTTATCGGGGTCTCCAAGTCCTCTAACATTCCAGCTACACAGCAGCAAGTTCCTGGTTCTAGTACTAGCTGTTTGCATGAGTGAGATCAAAGACACCAAAGCAGCAACTAGCTAAGGGGGGGAAACAGCAAGCAGCTTTATAGTACAGCTGCACAACTACAAGGTAATTTACATTGACGCACACACTAAGAGTGTGGCAAGGCAAAAGCACCGTGGGCGACATGGATCAGGTCTGAGGAGCGCCCAACTCAGTAGCATCCATAAGCTGCTGCAACTTCTTCTTGGAGAGCTGACAGCCTTCTCCCAAGGTCTTGATCTGCACAGGAGTGAGGGGTGGCGGGACTTCACCCATCTTCTTCGCTTTCAGGAGCATAGCCTTGGAGACCATGGATTTGAAAAGAGGCGCTGCCTCCGGGTCAGCGCGGGGGCTGGAACGGGAGGCGGGCGGGTATTCCCGACGTTTACGGCGAGATGGGACAGGAGCCACAGCAAGTGGCTGGACAGGAGAAGCCGGAACAGGGGCAGGGAGCGGTTCAGGGGAAGGGAGTGGTGGCAGAGGAGCAGCAGGGCAGAGCGAGTCAAGAACCGAGGAGGTCGCCGCTTGGAGGACGACATCAGTCGGACGGAGGTCAGGAGTAGCTAGCAGAAGGCAAGAGATCTCACTGCGTCGGCCAGGCATCAGGGCGGCGTTTTGGATAACTCCGACCGTGCCGGAGAGCAGATTGATCATGGGTATGCCGCACGGGCCAGGAGCGCCGTCGGGCTGGGACACGCGCGGTGTGCGGAAGAAAGCAGCTTCACCTCTCGGGCCACGCAGGAGGATGTGAACGTTGCTGGCCGAGACATGCATCTGCGTGGAGGTGGGGCGGGGGAAGGGGGTGGAGGAGACTACCGCTAGCGCAGGAGCTTGGTGGAGGGGGTCGAGGTCGGGGATGACGAACTCACGCAAAAGGCGAGCCAAGTCGGGGTGTGGTTGCAGCGACGGCACGAGGCTGGAAGAAGCAGCGGCGGCCGCACCGGGCAAGTTCGCGGGAACGCCCGGGGCAGGAGGGTCGCCCAGAGCAGCAGCTGGAGCTGCAGCCGGAGCGGCCGGGGGACCACCAGGAGGGGCGTTGGCAGCACCAGCCGGCGCAGCATCGCCGGGGCCCGCTGGGCCGGGAGGCGAGGGGGGCGGTGAAGGGGTGTCACCGCCAAGGCCCCAGCGGCGGATGCGGTTGACAGTCACCAGAGTGCCGTTGCCGTCCGAGTTCTTGACCTGGAGTTCCCGGGGGAAGTCCAGGTAGCTTTCATAGCGGGCCGTAACCAGGATCGCCGTGTAATCAGCACCGGTGAGAGAGACATGGGAGACCCGAGTGGGGTTTGCCATGACGCCCAGAGCGATGTGCACATGATTGCGGTTCCAGTGCTCCAGAGGAAAGTCTTCCAGGGCGAGGGAGGCAAAGCCCGAGTGGTGGAAAAGGAAGCGATTGTCGGACTCTTCATGGCGCTCGAAGGAAACTGTGTGTTCCAGCACCTGGACGGGGGCGCCGTCGCAAAAGAGGTCGCGATCGGCAGAAGAGTGGAAGCGGACAAGCGCGGTGCCTTTGCCGGAGGTCAGAACGCGGTGACGGTCACCACGAAGGGAGTCTCTGTTGACCAGCGCGTGATGAACCACAAGGGAGCCGGAGGGGGGTGGTGGGTCGGCAAAGGCGAAGGCGAAGCGGTTGAAATCCGCCAGGTCGACGGGGGGCATGAAGACCTCCTTGTGACCGGGACGGTAGAGCTCCAGGTCGTCCGCGTCGGGAACGCGCCGCGCCTG
>JAZFNS010049136.1:3769-17008 GCA_037127165.1 Alloteropsis angusta | reverse complement strand
CTTTTGCTCTAACTGTTCCCATGATGTGATCGAATTAGGAGATAATGATGCAAACCATGCAAAAGAAGTACCAGTTAGAGACAATGAAAACAAACACACTTGGGACCAGTTATCAGATGAATTTGGTTGTTGATTGGAAGTAGAACAGGAAATTCCTAGACCGAGTGGAGTGGGACCGGTCTGACCGGTCGAGAGGACCGGTCTGACCGCCGGCTCGGCGCCAGCAGGGGGTACGCCGCCCCCAGCACCGGTCGGACAGGTCTCAGTAACCGGTCTGACCTATGTCGGACCACCAGGACCGATCTGACCGGTTTCGTGCACTGGTCTGACTGCTTGCGGATGACCAGTGTAGCTAGCTGCAAGTCGATTCTGCACGTGTTGGCCGAACCTTCCGAAAAGTTTGTAAGGTACTAGGCCTGGCGGAAAATAATTTCCCGCTGGTGCAGGTGCAGAATACCCATAATTAGGGTTTTGTGGTGCAACGCTCGCAACTTCATTATTAACTCGGCCAAGAGGAACCAAATTAGGTGGAGTCACAAATGGTGGTGGTGGCACATATGGTCTAATCAGCATAGGATTAGAGGGTGTAACAGTTTGGCCCTCAAAGCAATTCAACGGCATGCCATATGGAGGTTGCTCTACAGGCTTTGCTGCCGATGTAGTAGGCTCATATGAAATAGGAACTTTGGGGACCGTGAAGTTAGGATCGGCAGCAAATTGTCCAACCATAGGCTGTTTGCCTTCTCATTCCCTCCGTCTATCCATGTTGGGATTCTCGGCTGAAGGAGAACCAAACAGTATGAGAAAAAGGAAACTGGTAAAGCCAATCAGGGACAAGAGATGAAAGTCACTTTGTGCCTTTACTTTTCCAAAAAGTCTCTCCCTTTACACGTGTAGGGGGGCCTCCTTTTATAGGGACACTAGGGGTCACTTTATACAGCCCCAAAGTACCCCTGGAAAGTAGATTACATACCCCTCACTGTACAGTGTTACACTTTTTTGGGGGTAAAGGGGTAATCATACAACCCAGGTGTGAACGCATGGACTAATTCTTCTTCCTTTTGACCTTCTCTTTAGCTTCTTGGTCGTCATCTTCTTCGAATAACGCCTTTTCCGCTGCTNTGTTTTCTTCGAGGGAGTTCTTGAGGTGTGCTCTTCTTCTTACGGATTTCTGTGCCATAGCTTCGATTGTACACCGATAATGTCTTCGGTCATGCAAGTTTATCTCGAAGGCGACTTTACCTGTTAGAATAACAATCAAAGCCGNAATCAATTTCAACAAGGTTAGCGCTCTATCGAAGGCGATATACGATGCTTTACCCGAAGGTGTTTCTGAGAAGGAAAAATCCCCAACAGTAGCCCCTCGCGAACGAGGACTTCCTTCAACAGCCCGAGTTCTCGAAAAGAAAGACTTTTGCCTATTTATCGAGGAAAAAACACCTCCTCCGTTGAAGGAAGGAGTCGGGTAATGGTCAGAAACGTCTTCGATTCAACTGCCTTCGAGGGATAATAATTTTTTACTTTTTGAAAAAATATTGTTTGTTTGAACTTTTGAAATGTAACGGTAAAAAATTTTCAACCCACTATAAAAAGGACCGAGGGGGGTCCACTTGAATTCACCGTTGCAGATTTGCTTGCTGCTGAAGTTTCTTCGAGTTTTTGCTGATTTCCTTCGAGCCCTCTGCTTCAAGTTTTTAGCTTCGAGGGTGCGTATTTGCTGCTTCTTCTTGAAGAGGTAAGTCTTTTTCCCTCTACTTCCTCGAGACGAACTATTAGCTTTCGCTTATTTTCTGATTTAGGGACGCCTTCCGCTTTTTGTTTTCAGTAGTTTCTGCTTCCTTGTTGAATCTGCTTTACAACCATGGCTGGGGAAGCTGAAACTTAAACGTCTGCTTCAGGATCTGGGTTGAATGCCCAAGAGATCAATGCCCTTGCTGAGAACTTGGGTAATATTCTCGAAGGGGCGGGGGAAACTGACGCCGGAATTGACAGAGGATTATCTGACGTCAGGGCCGATGTTGAAGAACTGGAAGATCGGCCCGTGAAACAGCGTACCATGGTTTTTGGATGCTCAAAGATTGAGGACAAGAACGTTGGTTTCTTCGAGACCAAAGGGTTCTTTCCAAAAGGCTGTGGGCGGGCTCCTAAAGGGGAGACGACTCCCGACCCCCAAGAAGACGAAGCTATTGTTTTTGTGGATTTCTTTCATGCCGGTCTGCGGCTTCCTGTGGACAACTTCGTGGCGTGGATTCTTGAGCCGTATGGATTGCAACTGCACCATCTAACCCTGAATGCCATCACACATCTTCGTTTTTTCTAGGCAGTCAAGACCTATAACGCTCCTTTGGACATTCAGTGCTTTCTTCGACTCTACGAAGCCCATAGGCAGCCGAAGGAGGTTGATGTTGACGGTACAATCTGCGAACCTAATAGGGGTTGCGTTACCTTTACCGGGCGTCGTCGTGCCACTACTCTGCCCAAGGTTGAATTTACTTTTGCTCAAAAGAATCATTGGGGTGACTGGCCAAGGTACTGGTTTTATGTGAAGGTACCGTCCCAGCTGAGCAAGACGAGTGAAGGAGCCGAAGTGGATTCGTATCCCCTTTGGTCTATTATTAGGCCCTTGGCTTACTCGTTTAATTCTTGTCCAACCTTCAACCCTATAGGGGTGGACTTTGAGGCGTGTGAGAAGGTTTTTATTGATTGCGCGAAGAATCATACTTCTCGAGATGTTTTTGAGGAGATATTTGCTTCGGGCAAGAACTGCTTGTCGAGATGGTGCCCAGCTAAAGTTGAGAGGAAGAATGACATATCTCGGCCGGTCTTCGGCGTGAAGCCCCCAAGTGATACCGAAGCCTTCTTAGCGGAGGTTGAGGGCTTTGCGTCGCTGGCACATGGGCCATTCAACGCGAAGGAGCACAAGGCTGCGTGTGCTATCCGCGAAGGAAGACGGTTGAACCGTGTTTTTGATGAGATGAAGATCTCGTATCCTGAGCGGACCATAACCGCTCCTGGGAGGAAACCGAGTCAGGGAGGTCGCACGAAGACAGCTGGACACGGTGGTGGTGGCCGAGGACAAAGAGGAGGGCCGCTGGAACTAGCAAATTGCCCACCGACGCTCGGCCTCCAAAGCGATCCAGTACAACTCAAGCCGAAGCCACAAAGAAGAAGGCACGAAAGGAGAGGATGCCTGTCATGATCCAGCCGTTGGCCTCTACGCCGCCTCCTCCCGTCCGAAGCCCTGCTAAAAGCGCATCGTCTGAGGTTGCCGCCATTGCCTCTCCCGTCAGAGTTGTGGCGACGCAACAGACTGAAGGACAATCCTTGGCTCCGGGTGCCAGTGCTCCTTGCTTCGGTGATGTTCCAATGAGTAAGTTAAAGTTTCCTTAGTTGCATTACTCCCTTTTAGTTTTGTTTTGAAGTTGATTTTTTTTGTTTCCTTTGTCAGTGACAGAGGAGCCCCGTATAACTCCTATGGAAAGGCGCGTCGCCAAAGCCTTCGACGACGAAGACCTTGATCTGTCATACTTCGGGGATGAGGGGGAAGGCGAAATCTCGAAGGTGATGTCGATTGGCCAAGAAGAAGATTCTGGACGAGTTGACAAAGCTGCCACTCCCGAAATTCTTCCAGCACTTCAAGAAGTTAGTGCCTTGCACAAGTTGGCTTCAGTTGCTATAGATTCGTCCACTTTACGGACCGAGCCCCCTGTGGCAGCTAGTGGAGTTCCAACTATGGCCGAAGAGAAGACGTATGTGGATAATACCGACACTTCTACCGAAGGTAGTTCTAGCAGTTACAGTTTCTCTGACTCAGGTGACAGCGAGGACCCAAAGGCAGTCTTTGGAGATGATAAAGTTAAATCAAATGATGCAGGAGCCGGTGCAGTTCAGGCTGGGGGGAATGAAGGCGGATCGCGTCCTGGAGGTGGACTTCCTTTCCTTTTCGATCGAGTTTTCGAAGAAGGTAGGCTTTCCTATTGTCCAAGCTTTTTCTGTTTTGCGTATGCTTTTGATGAGATCATTTCTTGTTTTTGACAGAATTTGAAAAATCCAAAGCTGAATGCGCGAGGATGGATTTGACCTATCTCGAAAACGCATTTTTAGCTTTGAATACAAAGGTAATTCTTCTTGGCACTATTTCCTTCTTCTTTTTTTAGAGATGGAAAGTAAAGCATTTGTTTTTGTTGGGCAAGCCCTCCTTTGTGCTAATGAGATTTACGAGAGGCTTCCCCCTCGTCTTGGGGATGTTGCGGCTGAGCGCGCGGGAAAATGCGAAGCTGAAGGAGTTCGAAGCTATTGCAGAATTTCAGCGCGCTGTAACTGAAGGTGAAGAGAAGCTAAAAAGACTTCAAGCTGATTCAACTGGAGAAAAACAGCATCTTGAAGCTCGCATTTCATCCCTCGAAGGCAATTTGGCCGAGAAGGAGACTGTTCTTGAAGGGCTTCGCAAGAAGGTCTCAGGGGTACCTTACTTGTCGGCAATATGAATAAAGAAATACAAGTTATGGAGGCTGCGTGACATGAGAAACAAGGCTTCTGAAGATGCAACTCGCTTTCGCCGCTCGATGGAATATGCTCGGCACCGTCTTGAAGCACTCAAAGACGAAAATTACATTGGTGCAATGAAGCTATATAAAATTTATCGAGATGTGCTTGCTCTGTATGGCATTGAGCCAATGGACTTTCCAGTGGAGGGCCTGAACCATACCCGCTTCATGGAATGGATGGAATCAGAGTTTAAGGCCCTCCCGCTGGTGTTCCAATCCATCGGCGATTTTACAGCTTCGGTATGCTCATGCAACCTCACGAAGATATTCGTGGATCAGGGCTGCGATCACGTCAGGCCGATCCTGAGCCGAAGCTATGTTTTCCTCCGGCAGTGAACCCATATGACACAACTCAGTTCAACCGGGACGTAGACTATGTGAAGCGACACTTCTGTTCCAAGTTTTGGGTTAAGTATGGACGTGAAGCTTGCCAAAACATCTCGCAGGAGAGACTTGCCAAGGTTACTTTCTTCTTGAGTTGAAGAAGTTTTGGTATTCTCTGTAGATATNATTTGATGATTATCTTTGTGACAGTTATTCTATTCACAGGCTAAGGACATGGAGGCCTTGAAGGCAAAGGGAAAGGTCGCATCCAAAGGCGGTACATCAAGCACTCCTCCGAGCTCTAGGGCATCGAAGCCAACCGAGCCTGAGGTGTAGATCGAGGCCCTGATTTAGCTTCGGCACTTTTGTGGAAAATGTAAAAACTCTGGGTTGTGTAAAGAAAGTTTAAGACGTTGTTTTTTGTTTTTATATGCTCAGGTTGTTGAGATCAAAACAGATGATGTTATGCCCATTTCAATGTGTGATGATGCCCGTGAGGAGTTTCTTCGTCTTTATCCTGAATGCTCTCAAGATGCTTTTTGGGATTTTTGTCAAGATATTTACAGGCGAAAGGAATTCGAGGTTTTTTCCTTCTTTACTGACTTCATTGCCAGTAGCTCGATGAGAGTAGCCGAAGCTAGGGCTAAAACAAAGCTATTAAGGAAATGATTATACCGAAGGAATAAGTAACCGACGAAGCTGAGCGGGATTTTGCATATGTGTCAAATGTTCCCCGTCTTCGGCGTGATGGGCGTCCGTTTTTAGAGTATGTCTTCGAAATTTGTCCCGAAGACATGAAATTGTAATATTTTGTTGTAAACGTTTTTCGATCGATTATTTTTGTTTTTAGAATTTTTTCANCCTCCTCCCCCCGAGCGGAAAGGAACAATCGAAAATAGAAAGTTGAGCTATGTAATAAAGCGTGTAATTCATTTACTATTTTTGAGTAAGCATCGCTGAGCTTTTTAGCTCCCTTTACTTCTTTTGAGTAAGCCTTCTTTTTTGGAGATCGAAAAGAGCTTTTGTGTACGAAGGCGATTTTCGTTCTCATCTTCGTAATAAGAATGCAAAATCTGTTAGAGATTGCTTTCGAACTTTGGTAACACTTGCGAATGTGGGAAGCATTTTGCTCATAATATGAGAGAGATAATTTAGAAAGTACCGCCTCGTTAAAAACCTCATCCCTGTGAAGGGGATAATTTACAAAGTACCGCCTCGTTAAAAACCTCATCCCTGTGAAGGGGCTTCCCTATGACGAAAAGAGTACGATCCTGTTGAAAGGGTAAAAGAAGGAAGAAGAAAAGGAATCAGCTTCGCTTATATTTTTTATGAAGCCGATTTTTACATGAGGATTTAAAGGTAGTATCTTCGCAAGCTGTCCTCATTCCATGAATGTGGTAGCTCGATGCCTTCATCATCTCCAAGGTGAAAGGAACTCGGCCTGTTGCTGCTCAAGACCAAGTACGGCCCTTCCCATTTCTTTTGCAGTTTTCCCGAAGGCACATTTGGGTTTTCCCTGAGTACCCAATCGCCAACCTTGATATCCTTCCTGATTACCTTTCTGTCTCTCCACTTCTTGGTTTCTGCTTGGTATTTGGTTAAGTTTTGTTTGGCTTGCATTCTGTAGATTTCTAGCATATGCTTATCGATGGCTTCGTTGTCAGCATTATGACTTTTTTGAGTTTGAAATCCCTTGTGTTGGATTTCTTCGGGGCACATTGCTTCTTCTCCATACAAGAGCTTGAAGGTTGTAAATTTCGTTGCTCTAGAAGTGGTTGTATTGTGAGCCCAGATCACCTTCGGCATTTCTTCTACCCACTTCCCCTTTCTTTCAACGTTTACCAAACACTTTCTAATAGCTTCAAATATTAGGTCATTTGCTCTCTCGACAGCTTCGTTAGATTGTGGATGATATACCGATGCAAACTTTGCCTTCGTGCCAACAGAGAGGCAATATTCACGGAACTCATCGCAATCGAATTGTTTCCCATTGTCGAGTGTAATTTCTCTTGGAACTCCGAATCTACAAATTATTTGTTGCCAGAAGAACTTGATTACTGCCTTGGCTATTATGTTTGCTAATGACTTTGTCTCAATCCATTTGGTGAAGTACTCCACAGCTACGATGGCATATTTGAGATTGCCTTGTGCGGTTGGCAACGGACCCACCAAGTCAATACCCCATCGCTGTAGCGGCCATGTTGGCATGATTAGTTGAGACATTTCTGAAAGAGAATGCTTTGTTTTTGCGCATTTCTAGCATTGGTCGCTGGTCTTCACAATCTTTGCGGAATCCTTTATTATCATTGGTCAGTAGAAGCCTTGTCTAAATGCATTGCTGACTAGTGCCCGGGCTCCGAAATGAGCCCCGCACAACCCACTGTGAATCTCCTTTAGCAGATCTATGCCTTCGTAGTGAGAGATGCAACGGAGCCAGGGCTGGACTACCCCTTTTTGTACAGCGTGTCTTCAATCATCTGATAGCTTTCAGATCTCTGTTGGATGTATTTCAAATCATTTTCGTCTTTGGGTTGATATATCCCTCGAAGAAAAGCAATGATAANCCAATCTTCGGATTCTATGGCACAGATTGGCTTGGGATTGTTGACTTCGCNGGATAGCTGGTGTAGTGATTATTGAGAAGAAGACGTCTGGTGGTAGTTTATCTCTTTTTGCAGCTGCCTTTGCAATGGAATCGGCTTCATTATTTTGTTCTCTTGGAATATGTTCCACAGTGAAACCCTTAAAGTTGGATTCCATTGCCCTTAGCGCAGAGAGGTACTTTATTAGCTTTGGCTGTCGAGCTGTAGTTTCTTTTTCTATGTGATCAAGTATCACCTTTGAGTCAGTTTTCACAATAAAGCGCTGGACGCCCAAAGCTTTTTCTTTTCTTAGGTNNNTTATTTGTACTTCGGTCTCGATCCTTGCAAAACTGGAGGTTTGCTGCATATCTCCATTTAGTACCCAAAGGAGATGTGATAATTGCGGCGATGCTAACTCCTCCCATGCACCATCTGAATGGATTATCCAAGATTCCTCTTGCTGTGGCTTAACCGCCGAAGGTGATGTCTAGTCAACGATGAAGTCGGCTAGAACTTGTGACTTGATTGCGGATCATCTCTCAAAATCGATCACATACTCTGGAAGTTCAGCAGCCCATTTTCGGATTCGAGTCGAAGCTTCTTTGTTGCTCAGAAGTTCTGAGAGAGGCTGATCTGTTAGGACCTTGACATGATCAGCTTCGAAATAGTGCCTTAGTTTACGCGATGCCATGTTGACAGCGTAAATGATCTTCTCCAGCTCGGGGTAGTTAGTTTTTGAGTCTGTCAATGCCTCTTAGACATAGTAGACTGGGAATTGTTGTTTCTTTCCATTGAATTCCTTTTCGCAGACCAGTGCAGTGCTGACTGCAGAATTCGAGGATGCGACATACAGAATAAGAATTGCCTTCAGATCGGGGGTAGCAAGCTTCGTTTTTAATTGGAGGTAATCCTTTAGGGCTAGGAAGGCTTCATGCTGCTCCTGACCCCACTTGAACTTTGGTGCATTTTTTAGTGTATCGAAGAAGGGCAGGCTACGTTCTGCAGACTTTGCAATGAATCTGTTGAGTGCTGCAATGCGACCGGTCAACTTCTGGACATCTCTAATGCAATGAGGTTCTTCCATTCTTAGAATGGCGTCGATCTTGTCAGGATTTGCTTTGATTTCATTTGCTGAGACTAGGCAACCGAGTATTTTGCCTTTTGTGACCCCAAAGACGCATTTGTCTAGGTTTAGCTTGAGGCCCGCTTCTCTCATTCTGGAGGAGGTGGTAGCTAAGTCAGCAACATGATCTTGACGTTTATCGCTTGTCATCAATGTGTCATCGACGTATGCTAATATGGTGTCGAATAATTCTTTGTTGAAGACTGTGCTGAACATTCGCTAGAAAGTTTGCCCAGCGTTTCGAAGCCCCTCAGGCATTCTCACAAAGCAGAATGTACCGATAGAGGTGATGAAGCTGGTTTTATCCTCGTCTTCGGGTTTCATCCAAATCTGATGGTAACCCGAAAAACAATCGAGTAGTGACATTATTTCACTCGAAGCTCCTTGGTCGACAATTTTGTCGATTCTGGGTAGGGGGAAGTTTTCTTTTGGACAAGATTTGTTGAGGTCCGTGAAGTCAATGCACATTCTCCATTTGCCGTTCTTCTTCTGTACGAGTACGGTATTTGCCAACCAAGGAGGGTATTTTACCTCTCTTATTACTTTTGCATCTAAAAGTCGCTGAACCTCGGCTTTTACGATAGCCTCCTTTTCTTCAGACATTTTCCTTAGCTTTTGCTTTCTCGGTTTTACCAAAGGATTTACTACCAGCTTATGCTCTGTGATGCTTCTATCGACTCCATATAAATCATTACTGGTCCAGGCGAAGACATCCTTGTTGTTTCGCAAGAATTCCATTAGCCTTTCTTCTTCGTCTGAATTCAGGTCGGCCCCTATGGTGACCATGCGATCGAAGATGTCAAGCAGTAGCTGGACCTTCTTCGTAGCTGAAGCTTCTTGCATATTTTTCTTTTCATGGTCCGCCTTCAGCATGTCCTCGGGTAATTGGGGTCATCGTCTGCGAGTAAGTTTACGTTTCGTTGTCCTGGGGTGACAACATACTCAATGTGGCTGATTGTCAAAGACAGTTATGACCCTCTTTGAAGCTGGCATTTTCATGCAGAGGAAAGCTTGTCGTATTATGATATCGAAGCTGTTGATGAGACCTCTGCCAAATATGACGTTGTAATCGAAGTTCATGTCGACTACATCGAAGGTGATGTACTCTGTTCGGGCGTTAGACGTATCGCCAAAAGAGACTGGAAGGGAAATTTTTCTGATTGTTTTTGTTCTCTTCCCCCCGAAGCCGATGAGTGGTGTGTCTGACGGCTCTAGGTTGTCTGGGTTGATGTTTGTCATCGACCGTAAAGTTCTTGCAAGAATGATATCTGCAGAACTGCCTATGTCCGTAAGAATTTTCCAAATTGTCCAACCAGCAATGTTGGCTTCGATTGCCATGGAATCATTGTGGGGGAAGTTGCGCAATTTGAGATCTTCTTCAGTAAAGGTGATTGGCATGTGTGACCATTCTGACTTTTTGTAAGGGCCATCGACATGAATGTTATTTACTTGATGAAAATAATCCTTTCTTTGCTTCTTTGTCTCAAAGCCATATGTGGATCCTCCAGTAATGGGCAGTATGTGACCATAGCTTGGGAGCGGGGCAGGAGCTGATTGTTCTGGTTTGGGTTGAGGTTGTGGGGGTGGGGGAGGTAACTACTCAATCTTGGGCGGTGGTATCGAAGTGGTTTGCGCTTGTGTGTATAGCTGAGGGTAAAGGTTTTGAGGATAGTAGTGTTGAAGTGTGTGGTTTGGTGGGGTGTATTGGGCTGCTAAAATAGCAGGGTGAATGGAATTGGAATTCAAGGCAGGAAATACTGGGCAATATTGTGGATGTGAAGTAGAGCTTTGATTTGGCTGCACATTCGGCTTCGAAGCAGAAGCCTGAATTTTGTCGACCTTCATTTTGTCGATGACTTTTTTGATGTCCCGACATTGTTCTATTGCATGGGAGTGATTCCTGCCGTGATAAGAACAATAATATTCTTAGCCGGAAGGGTTTCCTCTTCCCTTCCTCTTCCTCTTCCATTGAAGGGTGCCAATTTTTCGGAGCCAGTTTTGACTTCAGGGTATTCTGAACAGTGTGCAAAGTTTGCTCTATGGTGAGAAGGAATCATGGAGGGGGAGTGGTATTTTGGAGAGAAGTTGTAGAGGTTTGGCATGGTTGAGTGAGGTTGAGGGGAACCGAAGAAGATTGAAGATTCATTTCTTCGACATTTTTGCTCTCAACATTCATGATATGCTGAGTAGGATATCTTTGGTAATGGGCATGACAAGGTTGGTTTTTTTGTTTTGGATCTCAGGCTGATTTTTCAGGATAGCTTCTCTGGCTAACCTCATTATGTTGTCATTGTCTGAGCGACAGTATTTCTTGAATTCATCATAGAGCTCAGCCAGAGTGTTTGGGGGTTCTCTTGCAATATGCTGGGCGAAGGGACTCGGACGAAGGCCTTGGATGGCAGGGTATTTGGCAGCTTCGTCGGGTATATGTGGCGCTTGCACCCGCAATGTAACGAACCTTCGAAAGTATTCTTCGAGAGGCTCCTTCGGTTGCTGGTGAACTGTCAGTTCCGTGTATGATAGAGTTTGATCAGTCAAAACGCTGAAGTTTTTGATTAGCTCACGTCTCAACTCATGCCAGCTTCCAATTTAGAGGCCAGGTAGCCTTGTGTACGAGCTCAATGCCACCGCATCACAGACTATGATGAATGACTTGCTAGGACAATATCGTCTCCTCCTGCCGAAGCTATCGCCGCTTCATAGCTCATTAAGAACTGCTTCGGGTCAGTATACCCGTTGTATGTTGGCAATGAGATGGGTTTGTACGAAGGTGGCCAGATTGCCAGTTGCAAAGCTTCTGATAGTGGACAGTTATGGTCAACTGCATTATGACGGCGGTTCTGAAAGGAGCCCCTGGAATTAAGATTCTCAGTGCCTTCGAGTGTCGGGTCAGTAAGCTGAGCTTGCAAATCTGCTACTTGCTTCTTCGCCTTTTCTACCTCTTGCCATATCTGGGCAGCTCTAGAGTTAGTGTTGTCGGCTCTCCTTAGCTTGGCCTGATTTAGTTCAACGAGGAGTTGTTGTGTTCGCAGCAATTCCTCTTCCTGCAACTCCTCCTCCTCCTATATCTGGCATTCGATCACACGCTAAGCTGCCTCGATTTCTTTTTGCTTCTCTTCATGTCGCATGCGTAGCCTTTCCTTGATTCGACGCAGTCTTTCTTCCTTCGTGAGTTGAGTGCCATGGTCATCTTCGAAAGATGGTCTTTGATTGTTGTTTGTCAGTAGAAGAGTTTCTTCGATGGTATCTTGATTGAGACTGTTCTCAACTTCTTCGGCAGTTGAAGGATTGGTTCTTTTCAGTGACTTTTTTGGTGGCATTTTCGCAGCTGTGGGTTTGATTTAGGCTTGAACATGGTGGGCGCCAATCTGTTGGGATTCTCGGATGAAGGAGAACCAAACAGTATGAGAAAAAGGAAATTGCTAAAGCCAATCAGGGACAAGAGATGAAAGTCACTTTACTCCTTTACTTTTTCAAAAAGTCTCTTTCTTTACACGTGTAGGGGGGCCTCCTTTTATAGAGAGGCCAGGGGTCACTTTCTACAGCCCCAAAGTACCCCTGGAAAGTAGATTACATACCCCTCACTGTACAGTGTTACACTTTTTCGGGGGTAAAAGGGTAATCATACAACCTTGGTGTGAACGCGTGGACTAATTCTTCTTCCTTTTGACCTTCTCTTTAACTTCTCGGTCGTCATCTTGTTCGAATAATGCCTTTTCCGCTGCTTGTTTTCTTTGAGGGTGTTCTTGAGGTGTGCTCTTCTTCTTCCGGATTTCTGTGCCGGCAGCTTGGGTTGTACACCGATAATCGTCTTCGGTCATGCAAGTTTATCCGAAGGCGCCTTTACCTGTTAGAATAACAATCGAAGCCGAATTGATTTCAATAAGGTTAGCGCTCTATCGAAGGCGATTTACGACGCTTTACCCGAAGGTGTTTCTGAGAAGGCGAAATCCCCAATAATCCATAATCCAATCTAAAAGTTTCACATTATTCTGTGCCATTCTTTCATCTAAAACTTTAAGGAGGGTATCATGATCATTTACCTCTCCTTGTGTAGCTGGTGCTGCGGGAGCTGCAGCAGGCGGCGCCGAAGACGAAGCAGACAGATCTACCTCCTTCATCTTGACGACCACGCCCTTGTGGTCCTTCTTGAAGTGCGAAAGGTAGAAGAGACACTCCTCATCTGCCTTATTCTTCAAGTACTCCTCGAGTGCCTGGCGATCTTCAGGAGCAAGATCATCGTCCTTAACAGTGATAATGTTCAGATTGTCGAGATCAGTATGCGATCCCATCTGGCTGGAGTCGGGCAGACCGGCTATAACAACAAAGACCTCCAAATTCTTCAACAGAGTCGCCAAAGTATGTTGACGTAGAATGGGTCAACACACAAAATATGTTGATGCAGAAGCGGGTCAACACACGAGAGCGCTAGATCGCGCAACGAGTGGAACGAAACGAACCGCAGCAGCTCTGCGCAGACCGGTCAGACCGGTCTAGGGCACCGCTCAGACTGGTCCCTCTAGGCAGAGCAGGGTAGAACCCTAAACGCCGCCTCCCTGAAAGATCTGTCGGGGAGACTTCGTTGCAGGGGCGTCCTAGGGTCGGCAGGCCACCTNAGAACGCCTTCAGTCGTTGCGGAGACGAAGGAAGAACAACAAGTAGA
>JAZFNS010015599.1:3655-16057 GCA_037127165.1 Alloteropsis angusta | reverse complement strand
TATAACTTTCTCATAAAAAATCAATGCATTTGAAAAAAAATTAGACTATACAGTGTTCACAAACAGGTACATCTCTCACACTCTTTCATACATCTTACGACAAACTTTGAAACTTTGTACACACTAAATCATTATTTGTTTCTCATTTCTTTACATGTTTTATACTGCATATAAGTTGCCATGGAGGAGTTTAGATTTTTTTGAAAGTATTTTCTATCTTTAGGAATTAAATGCATTTTCAGCACTTATAGATCAATTTTCCGTATGGCTATTTTTTTATTTTTGTATTATTTGTTGATATTGTTTCTAGGATCAAGGGCATGTAAGGCACAACCACATTATATTCGAATGAGAGGAGCCTTCTAAGGAACCAGCTACCATCTTCTCCCAACGATACGATTTTTTGCACTTGTTGCAAAGTGTGCTATGAACTCATGACATCTGCCTTCACGTGTTACGTCTTGCCAGTGCCTTTTTTTTGCAACCAGTACTAATATGTTTTTAGGGCCGGACGAGTGCCATTTTTTCTAGTAGTGGACCAAATTCCACTACTATGGGCCCAATAATATTGTGTATCACATGCCGAATAGAGCACTCACCGCCACTCTGCATGTGCGGCTGTGCCATTGCCAAATTGCCATGCTGTACACACCACGGAAACGCCAGATCGCCAGGCACACGGCGAAGGCCGAAAAACACACAGCAAAACTTTGTCGTGTGTGACCGACGGCAAAGAGTGGACGACAAACAGGTCTGACGGTGAACCTCTTCGCCGTGTGCTATTCGGCACATAGAAAAGTTTGTTTCCAGCCGCCCGAAAACAAAACAAAAAATAGCAAAAAAGCAAAAAAGTTTATTCAAATGCGGGAAGGCCGAAAACACCATAATTTTCATCATAAGAAACTTTAGAAACAAGTCCTGCATTTTCTAGGATTTCTTTAAGGCTTGAATAAATTTCTAGAATTTAATCAAAATTATCCAGAATTTTATAATAATTAAGATCACATTAAAATAATTTTAGTCGCAATAAGCGTAGTGTTGTTCGCCGTGCCGCTCCAATGTTTTGTATTGTTTGCTTCGAATTGATTTGAGTTCAAATGGGTCTGAATTCAAATTAATTTGAATTTTGTATTGATCCCTAAGCCAAGTTGGTTTTGCAAAAAGTCAATGTTTCCACCTCAAGCTCTTGACCAGTTCACGTTTCCCCTTCTTTCTCTTTTCCTTTCGCTGGCCCGTCTTCCCCTCCCTCTCCCTGCGTTCGCCTTGGGCCGAGCCCAGCAAACCCCCGCGTACCGGCCCGGTTTCTTTTTCCTTCCCTGTCGCCCGCATCCCGCCTCCGGCCCAACTACCCTCCCCCTCTCTCCGCTCCATGCCGGCCTAGATGCCAAACCCCGGCCCGTGTCACGCCTCTCCCTCTTGTTTCACCGCCACGTGGCCCCCGCTTGTCAGAATCGTCCGCAACCTAGAGACTGCCCGGCCCCCTTGCTGCCACTAGCACAGGACCTCCGAAGAATCCACGCTGAATCCTACCCAATCCCGCAAGGACCGAAGCTAGCCATCCTATAAGATAACCCGCTAATCTCCTAATCCCCGCACATTGAACTCTCCCCTCTCCTCTGTGTCATCCTCAAGCCGAACTCCTCGAGTCCGACCGAGCCAAGCAATCCGACGCCCCGGACGCTCCTTTGCGCTGCGAAGGTCGGAGCTGCCGTCATTATAAAGCTGCGCGCCGACCCCATGACCCCCTGGAACCCTAGCCGCCTAGCCCTCATGCTTGTTTCGCAGCCGCCGCCGCTCGAAATTAGCCGATCTAGTGCTGCCGCTGTCCTCAGCCGCCGGTGCCTCTCCCTCGACAAAAACAACAACAAGAGGTATGCAAAAGTTCAACAAAGCAAACCAAGTCCATTTCCCTCATGACCTTTCTCTCTCTCGTGTATAATTGCTCATCAGTGTTCTCTGCGCAGGAAGCTCGCGTCGCCGCCGCAAGCCTTAAGTCCGGCTGCCACCGTCGATCTCAACCACCTTGGCCTGCACATGGATTCAATCTATCTCCAAAGCTTCGTCATGAGTTCTCAAAGTTACTACGCCGGTTTCGAAGTCATTTTTCCTCTTTTCCTCTTTTCCTCTCGAAAATCGCTCACCGGAGCTCTTCTTGCAAACCGAGCCGCCCCTCGACACCGAGCGCATCTCCGCTGCTCAAACGGTGACCAGAGCACTCTGCTCGAGTTCACGCAATTCCTAGCTCCGTCCTGGTACAATCCCCATGGAGAATCGTGCCCCGAAGCGCTGTTCACGCAATTCCTTGAATCCCCGTCACCGTTCGCTAGTCGGAATCGCCGCTCGCCGCCATGGGTCATCGCCGGTTCCGCCTAGGAGCTTCACTAGCCGTCCATCTCAAGATCGAGCGCTCAAGATCAAGTCAAAGAGAGAAGATAACGGTCAGCGCTGTCAGTTTTGCTAAACAGACACTGGCAAAGTTTGAATCCCGTTTTGGCCCTATTTTGATCATTTGAACTCCGATTTCAGTGATTCTTTCGCGCATGTGACCGCAACGACTTGAACTCTAGCTTTCTACCATTCCTTTATAATGTTGGCCATATTTGGTTTATTGTTTATTATTTTGTTGTACTGATCTATTGTATGTGCCTCTGTGCTACGATTAGACGTGCAATAGTTGTGATGCCAAGGATTGTTCGTGGAGTTCAAGATTGTTCTTATGGATTTGAGGATCAATTGTGAAGACCCTAAGCCCCGTCTCTTTGCTATCTGGATTTAAGGCAAGTGTATTCTTATCATACTTCGGTCCTAATAACCATTAATTATTCACACTTTTAGGTCTACTATGGTTGCATGTTAATAGTTTGATGGGTCCTATTTTAAGGATGACTAGTTTCATTGATCCTACCTTGATAACCTAGTTTATATTCTATTGGATAGAACTTGCTTAGTTGCTATACTGGTTATGGTTCACATTAAAGNTTGTGATACCTTTATCTATGTTCTAGAATCATGTGGATGTTATACAAGAATACCTTTTAATTAATAAGAACATGGAGTATCACTTGAGAAAACAGTGCAACCACAATACCACATGGGCTCTGGACTTGGCTAACTAATTTGAGAAACCCTATGTTGTGTTGGGGGTGATCGTAGGGTGGATGATTGGCAAGTGTGTGTTGTGCCGGGAATGAATGTTCGCCTTCAGATTAATCCGGCAAGGACAGGGACCAACATAAACATAGGGGAAATCGTTGTAAAGGCCTCGTAGTGGATCCCTAGCTCCTCACCTAAGGAAGTGTTGAAGAGGCTCGTGACCTCAGGCGACATGAGAAACACGAATTGTGGGTAAAGTGTACAACCTCTGCAGAGTGTTTAATAAACTTATATATAACAGCCGTGCTCATGGTTAAGAGCGGCCTGGACCATCACATGATTAATATATAGAATATGACTCTAAATGTGTTCATTTATGGTTATGGTGGTTATTATGATTATTATTGATTAATTGGGTTGGTATTTACTTATACTTAGTAATTATGCTGCTTAATTAAAATTTGACCAACTAAGGGCTTAAGCAATTTAATTAGCCATCTTATTCCTTGATTAAGCCATTGCATGTCATTGCTTTTGCTCTACACTTGCTAAGTACCAACCATAAGTGTACTCAACCTTGTTATATCTACGGCTCGGGCTTAGAGAAGAGTTTTGGTGGATTATTCTGGAAGATGTCTAGGCTTATGTGTGCCCCCAGTCAGCTGCATGTGAAGTGTTGAAGATCCGCTGCTTGTTATTCGCCTCTCGTGAGTGTAATTAATGCTATTTATTAATCCTATTTACGATTTTGCACTATATTTTATATCGCTAATGAAGTCTTCATTTATGTGAAACTTGATCCTGTCATACAAATTATTTGTACTTGGTTTTGCCTTTAAAACCAGGTTTGACAGGGTGTTACAATCAATCCACCATGTGGACTTAGCATAACTTAAAAATAAAGACTCGTCTACAAATCAATCCACTCGAAATTACTGAGTTAACCAATCCCTCTCTGTGCTGTATCAGCAGTTCTCGTAGCTCGTAGGCTCAAGATGGACAAACTGGTTTCCATCGATAAGCTAGTTAGCCAGTTTTGCAAGACATATTCCAGCTCTCAAAATTGGGCTAAGACCAGCTCCAGTGTTGCTCTAAATCGATGCTGAGTCTAGAAATATCGAACCGTGCACACTGTGAGTACCGGTGTTCACATGTCAGAACTAGAAATCGACCAGCTGATAGTGTTCGGACTCAGTTAAAATATTCTTTTTTTCGTGCTAGCGCCTTGCTTTCCGCCTGCTGCACTCGGTGAAAGATGCTCGCGCAGGAGTACTGGGAGAAAGAATAGCCTTTCTTTATTTTGTTGTGGGACCCACACACATAGTGTGCACCGAACCGTCACTCGCGTCGCTGATTTTGCCGAAGTAAAACGATGTAGCACTGGAGTTGCCCTAAGTCTCCTGATGTCTCCCATCCACATTGAGAAACCCTATTCAACAACTTTTGTTCAATTTGCATTGCCATGCATTCATCGTTGTATTACTCATCTCTCCCTCATGCCATTCCAACTATTTTTTTATGAGATGCAACTGTTTCTCCAGGAAGCCTGATATTTTATTTGCTCACCCTTGCTTGGCTGTAGCTTTATAGGTAAGTGTAGTGAATTGAGATTTTTCCCTTACATACATTGATTCACTTGGGACCACCGAGGTGTATGTTTGCAACTTTTAACCTGCATAGTATGACGCGATAAGCATATCTTCTGTTTGCTTTGCTGGAAGTCTTGCAAACAGTCCTCAGTGTATTCTGTTTGCTTTGCTAGGAATACAACAAGGTAGTCAAACCCCCCCTGTTTTGTGTGGTGGTAAGAGCCATGGTTCTTTCGTGTCACAATTACTTCATATGAGAGCACCTTTTATGAGAGCTTTCACGGTGCGACTGGGAACAAGATTCCGACGAAGGAGAGCACCTTTTTGGACTGGAGGCACCCTCTTGAAGAATGAGATCAACCTATCAACGACCTTGGACTTGCAGAAGACAAGGGTTTCTCCTTCGTCGGGCGGCCCTCCAAGTCACCGATGTCGGGCTCCACTTCTGACAGGCCCTCATCCAAATCAGCCGCAGCTTCGGTTTCCTCAATATCTTCCTCTCGAGCCAAACTGGTAGCAAAAGCGTCGGCTTCCTGCTGGCTCCTCCCAGGGTGATGCCAGATCCCGAAGTACGTAGGGGCCTCAGCTTGTTTAGGCATCTCTATTAGTCGAGCAGTATGCTTCACTCAACCACTGAACAACCAAAACAGTCCAAGGCAAAGCCTTTACAAAACAAAAAATTGAAACAAAGGAAAATTATGATAAAATAACATAAATGAAACTTACTGGTGCACGAGAGTAAAATACCTCCGATCTCGAAGAAGAGAACCCAAACGAGAGCCAAAGCAGCGAACAACTCGACGAAGACAAAAACCGTCAAGAAGAAGTTGTCAAGCTAGTAAGCTCAGAAAAGGTAAAAAAGGTAACGCCCCCCTTTGGTCCTTCATATAGGGGGTGAAAAAATGTTACCGTTGGATCTCGAAAAACGAAACAACGCGTTGTGTAAATTCAAAAATAAAAAATAATATAAAAGGAAAAGTCAATAACGAAGGCAAAATCATCTCTCGGACTTCCTTCTTCAACAAATGAGGCATTTTTCAATAAAGAAAAAGGCAATCCATTTTTCGAGTACTCAGTCTTTGAAGAACGAGGGGCTACTGTTGGGGATTGGCTTATCGAAAAACGCCTTCGGAATAGACAGTAACCTTCTCATGAGAATTGGCATTGTTTGTTGTAATCAATAGGCAAAATCAGCTTCGGATGCGAAAAACCTTTTTCTGGAATCCTCGGTCGAAGGTGTCAGGGAGCTCCAGGAAGGGAGGACGACCGGGGAACTCCTTCGGTTAGCGTCAAGAAGTCATGAACAAATAAGATTGAAGTCAAGGACACTCGAGATGGCATCCGAGAAGAGGAAGCGGAGCTCAGCAAGCGAAACACTTTCACCGAAGGCAATTCCTGCAACGAAGATCTTAACGAAGCCATTATGGGTTGAGTCAAACATGTACACATTAGTATATGCATTCACACTGAGTGTTATGTGTTTACCCTTTTTACCCCTGATATGTTTCGAGGGTAAAAGCGGGTTGTAAAAGTGTCCTTTGGCCTCCCTATAAAAGGGGAGCCACCACCCAGTGTAAGGGGCTAATTTGAAAAAGTATTGTTGAAGGTCACTTGACTGGTCCACCTTTTCGCCTACTTTTCGTGTCTTTGCTACTGTCCGTGCGTATACCTTTCCCATACCACAACAATATCTTCTTACTTTTTTAAAAGGAGCTAGTGCAGCAATCTATTAATTGTCAATGAAATCTGTTGTGCATTAATTTCGCTCAATTTGTTTTTTCTTGAGCTCAGATGGCACAGTAAAAATCTAAAATCCGTTCACAGCCTAACGCTAGACATCATACTTAGCCTCACTCTCCCTCCCTCGAACTCACAGTACACCAGGTTGATGTTGTTATTTTTGTTTTCCAGATCATGTTCGGATCTCTCTTTTGGTTTTGCAAAAGATGAAAATGATCATGATCGAGCTGGAGCTATCGAACAAAGTGGATGAGCTGAAACTATTGTTTCATAAGTGGTGGCACACAAAAAGAGCAATGCGTGGTAGAGAACAAGTCGTATTTGATGATCCGAATGGTCGATGGCTGCACATGCATCAACACAATGCACATAGATCAGGAGTACGTACGTGCACGCTCGTGTCGCCCTTGAGCAAAACATGGGGCTCTTGTATACTATGTGCATAAATATTGTATCCTTTTGTTAACATCATACGCCCATGCGTGAAAACTGGACCGAAGGAGTACTTTGATATGCACGCAGATGAGCATACACACATTAATAAGATTTTTTGTTCCATTTACTTTTGCAGGAAATTAGCTAGTAAGTTCTGAATGCAACTAAACTCCATTGTTGAGGTGGGCAGAATGCTTGTTTTTATTGGGTTAGAATATAAAAGGCATATTCTTGCTTAAGTTAATTAAGCTTCTTTCATCTAACACAGCCCAGCAGACGCAGTCAGCCAACCAAGAAACAGCTGGTTGGACGGAAAATATGAGCAACCCTGCCCTGTTAAAGATTACACTTCCTGGGTCTTCTACCGTGAAGCACACAAATAATGGAGGAACAAAGGTAGTCTTTCAAGCTGCAGCTAAAACTCCCAGGGTATCCCATCCCCAAGACGATCGAGGAGCCGGTACACTGACCTGCCTCATCATCGCATTGGCTACTATGCTTCTTAACCTATTTTCAATGTTCAGTTTCCAGCTCCATACTGGAGTAGATAGTGGAGCTGAACAGTGGTGTTGGATGTTTCCTTTGTCAGTGTAAACAAAGTACATATACATATTTCGTAAGTGCCAAGCTTTTAGTGACTTACCAACCAGTTTGAAAGCTTGAGGTATGCTGCATGTGAACATTTACTACGTAGGATAGTAGCAAAAGTCCTTTACTGCTTGGGAAATGCCTTAGGATGGTGGGACATGCCAGTTGGGTCATAATAAAAAAAGTTTGTTCATTTGTTGGTGCGTTACTATTTAAGAACAAATCAATTAGCTTTCACCTTTTGAATATTATTTGTTTCATTTGAATGAAATGCATGGAAATAACACTTATGAGGATACATTTTCAAGAACAATATTGAGCATTAGTGCTTGGAACAGATAATAGGTATATGAACTATATTTTCTATATTGTGGAAAATGTATTATTTTTGTAAGAGGCATATATGAACTATCCTGAAATTATTGTGGTTTAATGTCAGTAGAATATTTCATCCTCATGAAGTCTCCATTTTTTGTGGTGTGCTACATTTAGTAATGTGGCCCCAGGCACAAACTAGTGACAGTTACTGTCACCATGGGTAGATAACTTGTAGCTAGTATATATGACATGTGAAAGTTGATCTGAATTAATATATTTGCCATACCAAATGCGCCTGCAGTCATCTGTGACAAAGTGCAAGACCTTCCGGCAGAGTTCGCCTAAATGCGTCTAAACTATCGTTTATATGGGTTTAAACTGTAAACGGTTGGTATACGTGTAGTTTACGGCTTAGTAACTGATTTAAACACTAAACACATGTAAAAGGTCAACTTGGTCAAAAAAATGATGTAAACTTTGAAACTAAAAAACAAGTTTACATAGATAAACACAGCGTAGGACCAGAGGATAGTAGTTTAAAGATGGATTTGGATGAGATGCATGATGCACTGCACTTGCTATGTTTTGCTAGAACTAAAACTAGAAGTTGATTAGTCTCGTCAATCCTTAGCTTGCTCTTTGCTTTTGCCTATGTTCATGGGTGTGATCAACCTTCATCTCGCTCAAATCTTATTACTTGTTTATTTTCATATGCAATATGTGCTTAATGCTAGAAATAGATCTGTTAGGTTAGATAGAAAACCCTAGATAGTTCTCTGTCGATCCACGGATTGATAAACTTCGGAGGAATACTCCAATGGAAAAACTACAATGATCCATGCGCTTGCGATTCACAATTAGTGTGTCTAAGGACCGTCAATAGACCTCATCCTAATTATTTTCTACTGGCCTTGGACCGCGGGTTGAGGGACACTTAATTAAAATAGCGACGATGGCCGGCCAGATTAGATCTGAGCCGGTGACCTCGACTCGGACGGTCCGCCGCTTGTGTCGCCACATCAACGTACGGCTGCACGCACCCAAGGGGATGGACCACCACCGTTCGTCTCCACCAACTGCCCCCCATTCCCCGCGCCAGCGTCGCCTACCCTGACTACTACCCTCTCTCCGAGCAGTGGCACCCTCCAGCCTCCACTGCCCTTTTCCAGGCCGTCCCCTGCACGCACTGTCGGCAACCGTCCCCTGCCAGCCCCTCGATCAGTACATGTAAGTGCATGTGCGTCAGTGTAATGTGTGCACAAGTGTGCAGTGTATAGATTCTGTTTCATATTTTTTTTCTATGGATTGATGTTAGTAGCATATTTTTGATATAAACCTGTTCTTCAAAACTTGGAGACCTTTGCCAATAGTCATCCACATGTATGATGCTCTATTGCTACATCTCGCATTCAGAACGTCTCCCTATCGGTAATATTTTGCTCTCAGGACACCCGCGCATAACAATTCCGTGTTGTGCACTAAACTCCATCCGTGCTTGGCAAGCATAGTTACATTAAAAGTATGATTATCCCGAAACCCCAGGTCAACATCTTTCTTTGCCCTAGAAGAACTTCGCAACATAGCAAGTGCAATTATCTTCTTTATCTTGGCTGCTCCACAGTGTCTACATATCATAGAGCTGACCTGTTCACACTTCTCCTTCGTAATATCGACACGACCCAAACGTTGGTATAGCCTGGTCTACTACTTTGATCAGAACCTCTTTCCCTGCTTTGGACAGCAATTTCTCCTTCCATCCTTTGAATGCGTTGCCAAATTCTCTCGTCTAGGTACGCGAGTGTGTTTGTTAAATAGTAATGTACTAAAAAATGGAACAAACTTTTTATTATGTGGCAACCGGCATGACCCCACTTCATAAGACATTTCGCAAGAAGATAAGAACTGCTAGTCTGCTACTGTCATACGTATAGTACTAGTGTACCTGCTCACATGCAGTATGCCTGCCAACTGGTTGGTAAGTCACTAAAATCTTACGGCACTTTACGAAACATATGTGCTTGTTTTGCACTGACAAAAGAAACATATATACACATACAACAACCATCAAATAAACTTCAACTCTACTCCAGCATGGAATGACTGGAGAGTGGAGACCGAACGGAAACAAGCTAAATGGGCGGGCGACATTGCAAGTAGAGTGAGAAGGACTTTGGCTAATCCGATGAGGAGGCAGGGTAGTGTACTGGCTCCTCGTCTTGGGGATGGGATACGTTGGGAATTTTAGTCAGACTACCCTTGTCCGAGATATGAGAGCATCTCCAAGAAGCTTTCTATCCAGCTTGCCAAGCCAAATTTGGCAAGCGAAGGAGCAAAAATGGCCTCCAAAAGACTCGCCAGGAAGCTCTCCAAATTTACCGGCTCTCCAAATCGTTCCAGCGACTGGCCAACTTTGGCGACCCAGTGGCATTGATCAAACTGGCTTGCCAAGTGTAGGCCCCACTGGCCAGCGGGCGCGGGAACGGCCGGCAGGCGCAGAGAGGCAACACCGAGCGCGCGAGCAGAAGGAGAGGGATGAACCGCCGGCGGAGAGAGGGTCTCGGCTTTGCCGACGACACGGCAGACGCGGACGTGCTCCGCGCACGCCATCCAAGCCCGCTCCGTCGCTTGCTGCTTCACTGCATCGAGCCACGTGCTGCTGGGCTGCATGTGTGTCGAGGACGAGAGGCGAAGGATGGACTGTGACGGAGAGAGCGGAGGGGCGATATTGGCTGGCCGCTTGCCGCCCGTGTGCACGATCGCCGGCCGGCGCGCCCTCCATCCCTCTTCCTGTGCCATTGTGTGGGTGTGCATGCGTGAGGAAGAATCGAGAGGAAAAATGAGAGGCGATGAGACTGTCAACGGGTGATTCGGGTGACCTTGGTGATAAATAATGGTGGAAAGAAAAAAGAAAAAAAGATAGGAGAGTAGAAAATAAGAAGAATAAATAGAAAAAGAAAAAGAGAAAAACAAATAAAAAAGTAAAGGAATAGAGAGCGGAGATGATAGGGCGGACGGATGGGAGAGGAGAGGGAGGATAAAATTAAGAGGATGACGTGTGGGACCCACACGCCAGTGTGTGGGAAGGGTGAGAGTTGAAAGTAACTGTTGGAATTTGGAGAGTGGGGAATAGATAGTCTGTTGGAGTGAGCAAGTGAGTATGGAGAGAATTCTTGTTAGAGAGTCTGATAGTGAGTCAAATGGAGAGGCAAAACTAAGGAGGCTGTTTGAGTTGCTCTGAGTCAGTGGATTGAATATAGTACGACAGTAGCAGGAGGGTGGAAATCTTTTTCTCAGGGGCATCCATTGACCATCATTCGGACCGTCAAAAACTCCTCGCGAACCCCTTGTTCTCTACCGCACGTTGCTCTTTTTTGTGCCGACATTTCCATCTGAATGTTGAGCCGGCGCCTTGTTCGATATATAGGTTCAGCACATCATGATTATTTTCATCTTCTTCATCAAAAACAGAAAATGGATGTGAGTGCACTGTCACTACTTAATGAAATGAAAAATAAAAATAAAAATAACAATAACAACAACACTTTAATCGAGGGAGGGTGTGGTGAGGATCATTTTTAAATGCAGTTGTCGCCAGGAAACCGAACTGGCGATGTGCCTTGTAAATAAGGATCAGCCATTTGCTTAGGACACTTCCAAAGGAAGATTCATTGGTATTTAATTACTCATAAAATAGAATGCCACAAAACAATTCAATGGCGTGGCAAAAAAGTAAAGAACTGAGAGAATGGACCAGTTTCAAAAGGACAAAATTGAATGGAGGGAGTAATTTTTAACCTTAGGGGGTGTTTAGATTCAGGAGAAGCACTATTAATAGAATGTCACATCAAGAGAATTTTACATGCATAAAATATTAAATGTAGCCTACAAAATTAATCCATTATAGGAATGCATGGAATATATGTCGCAAGATGGATCTAATGAGCCTATTTAATCTATGTTTTGCAATAATAATGTTACACCGCTAATTACTAGTTAAATACCATATAATTACCGGTTATTCGATTGTTTCGCAATTTTGACACTGGATCTGTAATTTGTTTTATTAGTAGTCTACGTTTACTACTACTAAATAGTATATTTTCTTTGACGTGACTTTCCATGAACAGTGCTTTCCCGGTCTAAACACCTCCTTAAGGTCATGTGCCCTTGCGCACTATACATGACCATTGAAATTTCATTATGTAGATTTGTGCGCTGCATTGAAAGAAAATGTCCATGCTGCTGAATCTGTGCTAGATAGTGCTGATGAGGTCAGCCTTGGGTGTGCTGAAGAACATTCTGAACCTGAAAAATGTCCTGATCCCTCTCTTTTTTAGAGTGTAATTAGAGCCGAGTGTCTTGACTTTAAGTTTGGTCTCCTGGTAGAGGGGGTTAGAAAGAGAGTGTTTGAAAGTGAAATTTTTAGTGGTTAGGCAAATTTCCATGCTCTTTATGTGAACTCTATCACTGTATCGCTGGTATCCCCAGCTTATACTGTCTCTCGCTCTATACAAAGCTGGGGCTATATATATATGGTTCTATGTCTAAACAGTAAGAAAGAAAATAGTTATTGTATCTCTTCTGTTGTGCACAATTCTCGTCTAATGGTGACGTACCTGAGAGCACATAACCATAAATG
>JAZFNS010011797.1:2058-17443 GCA_037127165.1 Alloteropsis angusta | reverse complement strand
TCCCGCATTGTTCATCATGTTTTCTTATGTGCTTGCCATGATGTTATTTATTACATGATCTAAGGACTCGTCTTAGTGTTCTTGAATAGGATAGAGATTGTAGTTTGGGGCAACACTAGTAGTAGGCTAAGGACCTCGTTTCTAGAAATTGAAAAAGACACCGATTCACCCCTCCCCCCTCTTGGGCCATCGATCCTTACATCACCATTATGTAAGATAACTGACACATATCAGCCAACTGGAGTCAATACTACAGTTACTATCCATGTTATGAGTACATGTTCTAGAGACAACCATTTCAAAATAGTTGGCATAGGCATGAGTATTTAGAAAAGATGGAATGACAATAGCAGTGGTTGAACATACAATTTGCGATTCTTACCAGAACAATATGACCTATTAGACCTTGGAACAGAGCTTTGGTTGACTACATAAAACTGCAGCCTGCCAGTAGGTCATTGATTGAATGAAAGTGAAATGTTCCGCAAGGTAAAAGAAACAATATCTTACTCATCCGAGAAAAAGGATCAAGAATGCCAGGGTAACACAGTATGATAAATGTTCATGTTGGTCATATATTCTCTCACTATGTTCATATTAGTGCCAAAACGACTCTGGAGGCCATGGAACCAACGCCCGGCAGGAGCTGTCACCATCCACCAACAACAAAAATTCCTTCAGCATAGAGAAGACTTCACTTCCACCAACAAATAAGTTAAAAAAATACAATCAAGATGCTGGCCCTTATATTAGTTAATTACTTAAGTCATCGGAACTAAGTCTCATCATTTTCTCTCGCACTAACTGTATGAAGAAGGCTGACCAATTTTGCTACCACTACTCATCGATTTTGTAGGAAAAACATTTGTCCAAAGAAGATTTGTAACACAACATATCTATGTCCTTTTCACTCAGTAAGGAAGAGAAATAGCTGGGGTTCACCACTCACCTTGGGGAGATTGCGAATTTTAGCGTGCAGCAAGGTCCTGGTGTAGCTGACCATCAACTCCCGTGGTGCCATGCACTTCCAGCCACTACTCGCACTCCAAGCGGGAGACGGGATCCACCAAAAGAGTGACAGGCACAACAAGTGGGAGAAGGGGCGGCGGCGCCTAGGAACTGGAGCTCCTCTGGATCGCACTCCAAGGAATCAAGTTGGGCTTGGATCTGGGCGAGCGATTGACCTCAGGATTTGGGGGTGGAATGGAGGAGGATGACCTTTAGGGAGCTTGGTTGGTTGCTTGGCGTGGGATTTGGGATCCAACAAGCCGAAGCCCCATCCCCGCACCAGCGTTGAGTGGAGGGTCTCCGGCACACCCAACCCTAGAGGCCTGTTGCTGTGAATCCGGAACGCTCGCTGTCGCGCCACCGTGGCTGAGTTGGCAGCAGCAGCTGGCCTGTGTGCCATGGATCATAGAGCAGAAGTTGGGAGTGGGAGGGGTGGCGGCGCATGAGGAGGAGATTGCCGAGGGCAGGGGAAAGCGATACCACCTCGGTGGAGGAGATCCACCTCGCTTTTGCTATCGAGTTGGCTTTGCCCGCTTGCCCAGCGCCATAGTTGCGCCACCCGCCAGATCTCTGTGGAGGAGTCGGAGCGGTGGCGGCAGTAGACAGATCGGTAGAGGTGGAGAGTGGAGGAGCGCAGCGGCGGTGGATTGGAGAAGAGTGTGGAGGAGAGAGCGGCGGCGGGTTCATGTGGATAGTGGGGGAGGAGAGCGGCAGGCGTTATTGGGCCAGCGGCTCAAAGGCCGTTGTGGCCTAGGCCCAGGTTTTGGGTGGGCAGAGGAAAGTTATGGCAACCACGAGATGTATACCCAACAAATCTATGACGTGTTATAAAAAAGTGTCACTACTTTGTGCATCAATAGTGACGGCCATATATATGCGCGTCACTATTATAAATACACATCATTATTTTGTTCATCAATAGTGATGGCCATATAAATGCACGTCACTATTTTGTGCATCAATAGTGACACGCTAAAAATAAAACTGTCACTCGTAATTTAGTAGTGACACGATTTATCTACACGGCCACTATTATATGTGCACAAAGCCTTGGCAAAAGAATTTGGTAACACGTTTTAAATACGTCAGTCACTAATCTTATATTAGTGACACGTTTCTTAGCTGTGTCACTAATATGTGTGTCTCCTTTATCTGTTTCTGGCATAGTGGGAGCTTCAAGGCAGCTGGCCACAGCTCATCAGCCATGCAGGCTGAGCCAATGTCACAGGCTCTTGGGGCGTTGATGCCCTGATGTGGGTTAGTGATGCAGCGGTTAGAACGTGGTGCCAAATAGATCAAGCAAGAGGCACATGAACAAGACAGTAATCTAGATGGAATTGCACCTCACAACTTCCTTCTAGCAATCACCATGATAGGTACACTTTTCATTCTTCCGTTCTGCCTTCACAAGGCCAATAGTTCTTACATATATAGACCACTCATGGCCACTTTCTAGCAGGTGAACAGCTAGAAGAAAGTGAAGAGAGTCACACAGGACTCATGAAATTATTATTTAATAAAATATTTATTTAGACTATTAGACTTCCTTGGTGCAGGTCTGCACGTCACAACTTCTTCATGACATATGGACTTATTTGCCTGCATCATCCTCCCCTGGCTCAAAAGAACTCGACCTCGAGTTCGAACTACCATCTCTAATTGGATCTCCCTGACATGGTACGAGATGTTTCATGTTGAACACATCAGAAATGTGAAGATGACTCGGTAGTTCCAGCTGATATGCATTATCATTTATCTTTCTCAAGATCTCATGGCCCAATCTTCCGCTTACTTAGCTTGTTGTATTGTCCAGCAGAAAAACGATCCTTAGTTAAAATAGCCCATACAAACTCCCCTGCTTCAAACACAACATATCGACGATGCTGATCAGCTGCAGCCTTATATTTAGCATTGCTTTCATGAATCCGTTGATGAACTAACTTGTGAAGCAGTCCCAACTCATCAATCAATTCATCTGCGTTCTTGCTTTTCATCCCAACAAATGGAATAGGTGCTAATGCAAGCACGCCATCAGGTACCCGACCATATACCACTTCAAATGGACAAAATCCAATAGAACGATTTGGGGTCCGGTTGATGGAAAATTCAGCATAAGACAAAATTTGGTCCCACTGCTTTGGTTTGTCACCAACAAGAGCCCGCAACATATTTCCCAAGCTTCTATTCACTACTTCTGTGTGTCCATCCGTTTGTGGATGGTAAGCCGTACTGAAATTAAAACTTGTTCCCATTTGCTTCCACAAGGACCGCTAAAAATGGAACATAAACTTAGTATCCCGATCAGAGGTAATGCTTCGTGGAATTCCATGAAGGCGCACGACCTCACGAAAGAAAATTGGAAATTTGACTTGCATCTGATGTCTTTCGACAAGCAATGAAATGGGCCATTTTACTGAAGCGGTCCACAACAACAAAGATAGAATCCACACGGTGTTGTGTACGTGGTAGACCTAGGATAAAATCCATACTCACATCTGTCCATGGTTTGTTTGGAGTAGGCAGGGGCATATACAAACCTGCATTGGTAGCGACTCCTTTGGAAACTTGACATATATGACATCGTGCAACAAACCTCTCCATGATGACCTTCATTATGAATTTCCTTGATAATCAAATCTCGAATAGAACAAATCATATATGTCAAGTTGTGTACCTCGAAAAAGAAATCCCTCATGTACTGTATAATCAGCAGATTTCTTTGGCTGAGCAACTTCATAAATTTTGCTGAAAAATAAGGATCAGTGGAATACATCTCAGGAATAATATCAAAGCCAACATCTTGAATTCGTGTTATAGTTAGGCAGTGTGCTCTGCGACTCAATGCATCAGCCACCTGATTTTGTGAGCCAGATTTGTGTTTCAACACAAAGTTGTACTCTTCAAGAAAGCTGGCCCAACGTGCGTGTTTCCTACTTAGATTTGCTTGAGTTCGGATATGCTTCAGTGCTTCATGATCACTATATAGAAAAACTCTTGATGGAGTAAGTAATGCCTCCAATATTGTAAGGCACGGACAATTGCATATAGTTCAGTCTCATATGTGGAATATCGGAGCTGCGAGCCTGTCAATTTCTCGCTGAAAAATGCAATAGGATGAGATTTTTGACTGAGAACAGCACCAATACCTTTTCCTGAAGCATCACTATGAACTTCAAACAATTTTTCAAAATCAGGTAAGGCTAAGCAACCTGCTGAAGCAATCTTGTTCTTAACATCCTCAAAGGCTTCATATGCATCTTCAGTTAAAACAAATATCCCACTTTGCTTCATGCATTCAGTAAAAGGAACCATGATGATGCTGAAATTACGAATGAATCGACGATAGAATGAAGCAAGGCCATGAAAGCTACGAGCTTCAGTTAGTGGTGCACGCCAGTTGAGGATGGCTTCAACCTTACTTGGATCAGGTTTCAGGCCGTTTGTGGACACAGTAAAACCCAAAAAGTTGATAGAAGTTGCCAAGAATTCACATTGCTTTGGGTTGGCATATAACTGCTCACATCCTAAGACACACAACACTTCCCTTAAATGCTGAAAATGTTGCTCCCTGCTGCTGATGTATATGAGTATATCATCAAAATATACAACAACAAACTTCCCAATGAAAGGTTGTAGCACATGATTCATTAATCTCATAAAAGTACTTGGAGCATTAGAAAGCCCAAAAGGCATTACCAGCCACTCAAAAAGACCGTCTCGCGTCTTGAAAGCAGTCTTCCACTCATCCCCAGGCTGAATCCTTAATTGATGATAACCACTTTTTAAATCAATCCTTGAAAATATTATGGCTCCATCTAAATTATCCAACATGTCATCCAATCGAGGAATGGGAAACCGATACTTAATAGTGATCTTATTGATAGCCCGACAGTCCACACACATACGCCATGAGCCTTCCTTTTTGGGTGACAATAATACCACCGGGACAGCACAAGGACTCAGGCTAGGACGAATAAATCCCTTATCAAGCAACTCTTTGACTTGTCAATTCAGCTCCTTGTACTCTGTGGGATTCATGCGGTAAGCTGGACGATTAGGCAAAGTAGCTCCTGGTACTAGATCAATCCGATGTTGAATATCTCTCGCCGGCGGTAACACAGAGGGAAGGTCCATAGGAAATACATCTGAAAATTCTGCTAGCAACTCCTCGGCTTCCTTGCATACCACATAATCTTCTTTTTGTTCTGCAATTAGCAATAAGTAGATGCTACCATATGATGAATCGCGTAAAAATTTCTTATACGAGACCAAATTTGTAGCTGCAGAAGTTTCACCACTACGTGAAACAGAAAACTCATCCACATGAACTGGATTTAATACAAACTTCTGCCCATCCTTCATAACAGTATATGTATTCTTGCGACCATCATGAATTGCATGCCGGTCATACTGCCAAGGTCACCACCACGTCACATTCAACCTCATCAAAAAATTTGTTGCCAATAGAAAGGGATACCAAACATCGGGATTGGACTCTAGAAACCCTATCAGATTTAAACCATCTCATATTGTAGGGATGTGGATGTTTGCGTTTCTGAAGCCCAAGTTTATTCACTGCATCTTTGGATATTGTGTTCTCCCAACTACCATTATCTATAATGACATGGCATATTTTACCTCCGATGGTGCAGCGGGTGTGAAACAAACTTCGTCGTCGCCAATCTTCANTTGTCTTGCTCTGTCACTAAGGCACGTTCCATTACAAGCATTTCCCTAGTATCTCCANTCAAGCTCCACTTCTTCCTCCTTTTCATCATCGTACTTGTCATAAATAGGTTCACTCTGTTCTTCACATGCTCGCTCAAATTCAGCCATTGATCCTTTACCATCTCTGCTATTATTCTTTGCACAATCTCTCTGTAGATGCTCTGAGGAGCCACACTTAAAACAGCGAGCATTTCTTGACTTTGAAGTTTCTGCTATTCCTTTTGACAAAGAATTTTTTGTTGTGCCTCCTTGCTTCCCGTAACCTCTGCTAGAGGTTGGAGTGAAGCACCATCCGAACGCCAAACTCGCTATTGCTGTTTCAATTATTGTAGCCCATTGATATGCTTCTGAAACTGTGAAATTGATATGCATAGATAGCACATCTTGGATAGGTTTTCGGAGGCCACCAACATACCTCGCAACCAATTGGCTCTTGGAATCACTTAGGTTATTACGTGACACCAATTTGTAGAACTCATCTGTGTATTCATCAACACTCCTCTGTCCTTGGCGATGATTTTGGAGCTGCAAAAATAGTGTTTCTTCATAATTAAATGGAAGAAACTCACGCTGCAGTTTTTCTCTCATGGCAGTCCATGAGTCTATCTTTATTTTCCCACGCGCCCTGCAACTCTTTTCAAGATTTTTCCACAGACGGAAGCACGTCCTTTGAGTCTCATTGCAACTGCAGGGACTCGCTCCTCCTCAGGAACTTCTGCATATTCAAAGATACGCTCAACCTGATCTAGCCAATCAACAAAAATTTCAGCAGATAGACCTCCCGAAAACTCAGGTAAATTCACTCGAAAGCAACGGTGCCGATTGTTCTCGCGTTCAGCAGGAGCACGGTTCCTTTCATGGTTCCGCCGAGCAAAAGGATTAACTTCAGGACGCCTCAGTTCTCTTTCTGAAGAATCATCACCATCAGAGGAGACATCTTCAGATCTCTGATCTTCTGGCATGCCCCTCCGTTGCCTAGTGACAACAAGTTCAGCCATCTGGGTTTGCATGACCGTCATTTGCTACACTAGGATCTGCACTTGACGTCTCAACTCTCGATCTTGATTCCTCAATCTGGCATCGATGTCTTCCAGGTTTTGATGACGACGGGGAGTCCCATCACGAGACTCGTCTTCCATCTCATGATCATCAACCTGAATGTTTGGCCGGGGTGCACGGCCTCGATTCCTCCACCCTCCCGCCATGGACTCGATCTCCTTCCCTCTGATACCAACTGATGCAGCGGTTAGAATGTGGTGCCAAATAGATCAAGCAAGAGGCACACAAACAAGACAATAATCTAGCTGGAATTGCACCTCACAATTTCCTTCTAGTAATCACCATGATAGGGACACTTTTCATTCTTCCGTTCTGCCTTCACAAGGCCAATAGTTCTTACATATATAGACCACGCATGGCCACTTTCTAGCAGGTGAACAGGCTAGAAGAAACTAAAGAGAGTCACACAGGACTCATGAAATTATTATTTATTAAAATATTTATTTAGACTATTAAACTTCGGTGGTGCAGGTCTGCACGTCACAACTTCTTCATGACATATGGACTTATTTGCCTGCATCAGTTAGGGCGAGCGGCGAACTTAGTGCTCGGATTCTGACTTAAAAGTGTTCAGTCGTAATCCGTTGTAGCCTTCAAATTTGCAACTGAGAAAGCCCGCACTTGGCCTTTTTCATTTCCGGTTACTTTCTGGGCCGGTCTCTCGAGCCCGTTTACAAATAACCACACTAATACCATTGCCACAGTATTCTTCCACACAGTGTCTCTATACGGTGTGGACAGGTCACCATGCTAAGACCACGGTACGGTCCCAGTATATGCATCCAGACCTTGTATGTATATCTCTTCCATTGGCTAACTTGTTCATTATGTCACTAGTTTCCTGGAAGGTAGACCTGATCATTTATTGGGACGGATCGGGTCAGGTCATTGTGAGTTCGAATTTTGGCCCGTGCCAAGCCCGAGTGTTGATATTTCTTACATTGCGAATGATTCCGCAAGCACACAAACATACTGTTGTAGCATTTTACGCATAAGTATTCATGGGTATCGTTATTTACATTTTTCCAAAGGATGTCATTTTAGGTGATAAACATTTACATGACGATTCAAACTTAAAGTGTTACGATATAAGTTCCAGACAAGCCAATCTATGAATCCTTGATCATTATATAAGCTAGCCCATGTTATACAAGTCATGCAAAGGACTTAGTTTTGAGCACCCAGACACACAATGGGGAGACCCAACCACACTGGTCAGCCAGCAAGCAGCAATGCTTTATGTACCACCTACACTATGACCAAATGTGGGGGAATACAAGGGACGGAAAAGACTGTCACTACCTGCCGCCTACCCCTCTATACCGTGGGGCAAAGTCATATTCGTTGGTCCTCGTATGCCCAAGTGCCACGCTCGTGCATAAAAAAAACTACTCTAGCCCTCCCAGGAAACATGGAACTAGAACAAACTCGAAGGAACATCAAACTGGTGCCATAGCTTAGATTGACTAGCCTATGCATAAATAAAGCATAACTCTTAATAAAGCAACAGTATGATATAACCACTAGAGATAGCAATTAGATCAAACTCCATACTTATATAAATAGTGATAAAGTTTTACAAAGACAATACCCAAGACCGAAGGTTACGTCCCACAACGGGCTGAGGACGACTTTGAAGACTATAGCACTAGGCCTAACTTGAACCCTACTAGCCTAAGGATTACAAAGCTCCTACTAGAGAGAAAGAGACTCTTGATGATGAGTGTGTGTGTTGAAAGAGGCCTCCTACCCCTATTTATACTAGGGAGGACGTTCCCTAGGGTCTTCACATGGAAACTCTCCTTGGCGTGCAGAGGAAGACGCGGGATAGCTTGGCGCCAAAACATGGCGGGAACGGAGGTGTCCAGGTTTGGCTGAACCTAGGGTCGCCCGAATCCTGGCGGGCTCCTTTCCCACCAGGCTTTCTCTGGGTGTTTGGCATGTGGGTCCATGAAATATTCCAAGTGGGATCCCCATGAGATGCTGCCCTATTTGACTAATTTGTGGGCCTTCTTGGTTGTGTGCTCGTGGAGCTCAATCAGCGGTATGTGTTCTCTATCATTCGGACACGTTTTCTCTTTAGTATAGCTCTCGTATCATATAAGACAAAGCACTACGATAAAAAGTGGAACTTGGTTACTAATAAAAGTATGTCAGTAAGTGCTTAGTGCAAGCTTATAAAATGAGTATATTGACGGTCAGATTTAAAGTGTAAGGACCGTCAACACCGAGCCGATAGTCGACTCGGATTATTTGGCTCGCGTCTGAGTTGTGGCATGGCTGGGTCAGGTAAACCCGATGTTTTTATGTGTAATTTTCGGGTTAGGTCGGTTTTTCAGGTTAAAAATTTTGGCTCGTGCCCGGCCCAAGCTGACTACCGCGTTGGATTTTTTGGTCCTTGTCTGGCTCATCACATGGTCGGGTCGGGTGGCCCATGGTCAGATCTACCAGAAGGACACAAGGTTCACGTGCTGGGCTATTCCTGTGGGTTCACGTGTGGTTCGAGCCTAAAGATGGATGTGGGAGTAGACATGGGGGGATGAATATGTATGATGCGGGGCTGGATCTCAGTGGATTGTGACAGCAAGGCACTCTTCCACTTACAATGACTCTTCGCGTATTAAGTTGTATGCGAAGGATCAGCCCTCTGCCATTGAGGAACGGAGCTTCGAGGCAGCCTGCCACCATCTTATCGGCCGGGCAGGCTAAGCCAATTGCACGGGCCCTTGGGATGTGAACGCCCTAATGTGGTTTAGAGCGTGCGGCGGGCACATGCTCTGGTTGCTAGATTGGATTCTGACTTAGAGGCGTTCAATCATAATCCGACACATGGTAGTTTCGTGACACTGGCTTATCAACAAAGCGCGATGACCAATTGTGTGAATCAAAGGTTCCTTTCATCAGTAGGGTAAAATCAACATGTTACGTGACAAAAAAAAATAACGTTGTTATAAACTTGTCGTTATAAACGCGAGGTTTTACCCTTTTATTCAAAACAATATTTATGTTTGCGTTGTGCTCGTCAGAGGACACATGTGTTATCTTTAACTTATGTGCTGCCCCAGCATACCTCTCTACCTGAAAATGTCTTCTACTCTCGTATCTGTTCGGTAGAGCCAAACCTTGGAGCTTAAAACAAAGATTTGATGCCCAATTCTCACCCCTAGAATATGTAAAATAACGTTAAAAGTAGTGGTACAGTGGGACTGTAGGACTGTTGTCACAAATTGTTCTGTACATGAGTGAGACGCGGCTCAAGTTCCATGTATCTCATGCTGCCATGGAAAGAGACGCGTTTACAACACCCGCCACCGATGTTGTTAAGTTATAGGAGACGTGTAATGGGTAACCGTGTGTCCTACTTGCTTCCTATAACGTTCACTGGTGACACATTTTTGGCAGGATGTGTCTCCTATAATTATAACTGGAGACACNGGAAAAACGTATCTCACATGGCTATCACATAGGCAACAAAACTTTGTAGACAGATNTTTTTTTTTTTGTTCTCCTGTGACCCTTGAGCCACGTCTCCTATCTTGGATTCCTAGAACATAATGGAATCCCTTTTGCAAAGAGGAGAAGACAACAATATCGGCTGGACAGATGAGAGGCATGTTGACTTCGCCATCTGCTGCGACGACTGGAGTGTTAGCCGTGTTCGGCAGACCCATGACAATTTTTTATCCCAAGAAATATTGCATGCATGAAGTAGTAAATGAAGTATATTTACAAAGCCCAGCTACAGATCGATGAGCGTAACTTTGCACGAAGAATCTAATGAGCCTAATTAACCCATGATTTACTACAGTAATGCTTTAATAATAGTACTATAGTAAACATTCTCTAATCGTGCGGTCAAAGCCTTCATTAGATTCGTCTCGCGAATTTGCCATGGATTGTGGAGGTTGTTTTGTAAACTGACTTTATTTAATATCCCTAATTAGTAGTCAAAATAAGAATCATTTTTTTATCACCTCATCCGAACACAGCCTTAGTTTTGCTCACTCCGAACGCCGAGCACTCCCAGTGGCTGCGCAATGTTTATCGGAGTCATACCAACGATGGCTGCTATAGCTGCTAAAGGCCAAACATTTCATGGCACAATTCTGGCTACTCCAACCGAGAAGAGTTGTAGTCAAACAAGCATACTGCCTAGAAATCACCAAACCTATTGATAANTCTTGAATATTTGGATGTCGTTTCCTTCGAGAATTATATCGGTCAAGAGCTATAACCTGTTNCTAGTGACCTAGTCATTCACTCAACATTGCCACAATGTTGTATGATTAGATCACCGTTGCTACTCGTGAAGTATAATTATTAATGGACAATATTGATTGAGGGGAAGAAACTGGACAATCTTGGTAGGTAAAACAACATGCAGTATTGCCGCCATTTTTGTTTTCGAAAACGCAGGAGAGCTGCGCATCATTGTATTAATAGTAGGAGGAATGGGTTACAAGGAACCCCACATACACACACACCCCTTGCCGAGGAACCCAGACAGGGCACCGGTCAGGAGACTAAAAATGCAAAAAGAACTATTACAAAGAAGAAAAAAAACAAAAAAAACAGGGTGAGACCAGACCCATCAACCCTCCGCTCCAAGCAGGAGCCGGGAGAGTCCTTTAGCACTAGCCATACTCCATAGGAGGGCTTCATCTCTGGCTAAACCAATTGTAGAGAGCACTCTTGGAACAGCGCCGTTGAACACAATGTCGTCTCTATGCTTCCAAATCGACCAGGCTCCCAAGATGAGATAGGTGTTGAATCCTGGTTGTAGTTCCGGGTTCAGCAAGTTTACCAATCTTTGCCACCAGTCATCCCAAATCTGATCAGTGGGGGTTGGAGCGAGTTGATGTGCTCCAACCTTGAGTAAGAATTCATACCAGAATTGTCTGGTGAAGACACAGTGCACCAGTAGATGGTTGATGTCTTCCTTTTCCTGGTCACAGAGCACACAAAACTGAGGGTGGGGCATGCCACGCCGAGCTAGTCTGTCTGCCGTCCAGCATCTGTTATGGGCCACCAACCACATGAAGAACTTACATTTAGGTGGTGCCCAAGACTTCCAAATCCGCTCAAATGGCTTGAATCCAGTGGCTCCTATAAAGAGTGTGTCATAAGCCGACTTAGAGCTATAATTCCCATTTGAGGAGAGACGCAAAATATGTTTGTCTGAATCCTCTTGGTTCAATTGCACCTCTGACAATAGATCAGCCAACTCAAGAAATTCCCAGAGTGCTGTTGCAGGCATCTCTCCTTGAATATCTTGGATCCATTCATCCTGCACCAAAGCTTCAGAAACTTTTCTCCTATTGATTTTCCTTTTAGGGATCATACCATACATACTTGGTGCCAATTCTTTGATGCATTTGCCTCCCAGCCACCTATCTCTCCAGAAAAGAGTGTTATCCCCATTACCAATTTCGGTGATTACTGCTAACTCCACAAGTGCTTCCACTTCCTTGCTGTACTGGATGGGGAGCTGTGCCCATGGCTTGTGGGGCTCTGATTTTTTCAGCCAAGGCCACCTGGTTCTCAGTGCAATACCCAGAGCTCTTATATCAGATATCCCCAGTCCCCCCAACTCCTTGGATCTACAGACTTTGGGCCAAGCCAACAGACAATGTCCTCCTTTGGCCTCCTTGCGTCCCCTCAAAACAAAAGCCCTTCTGATCTTATCTATTGCCTTGACAGCCCAGGGTGGCAAATCCACTGCCATTGCAAAGTAGATGAGCATGGCAGTGAAGACTGCTTGCACTAGCACCACTCTACTAGCTCTTGTCATTAGATCAGCTTTCTAGCCAGGTAGCAGGTCTGCAATTCTGAGCTTCTTAATGGATAGAGGTAGTCCCAAATACTTACATGGAAAAGCCTCCAATTGGCAAGGTAGCAGGTTTTGGATCAGGGTAAGATTTTCCTCTGAGCACTGTATAGGTACCACACTACTTTTCTGCACATTGGTCTTCAATCCTGAAGCATCACCAAATAGCTGAAGGATTTGCAAAGTCAGCTCCACATCTTCAACAGATGGTCTAATGAAGAGGGCAACATCATCAGCATACAAAGAGAGTCTGTGCTGGATTGGTCTGTTGGACAGAGGTTGGAGCAGTCCCTCAGCAGAAGCCTTAGAAAACATCCAGTTGAGAATATCCATGACCAGGATGAACAGCATGGGGGAGAGTGGGTCTCCCTGTCTCAATCCTCTCTGGTGCTGTATGAAGTCACCAGGGGTGCCATTGAGAAGAATCTGAGTAGAAGAGGATCTCAGCAGTCCAATGACCATATCCCTCCACCTTTCCCCAAATCCCAGCTTCTGCAGTACCTCTATTAGGAAGGACCAGGACACAGTGTCAAAGGCTTTTGTGATATCCAGCTTGAGGAGTATTCTTGGATTCTTTTGTGAGTGTAAGAATCTAGCAGTCTGCTGTACTAGCATAAAGTTGTCCTGGATAAACCTCTTTTTGATAAAAGCACTCTAATTGGGGGATACTAGGGAGTTCAGATGTCCAGCTAGTCTGTTGGCTAAAGCCTTGGTGATCAACTTAGCAAAATTGTGAACTAGACTGATGGGCCTGAAGTCCTTTACCAGATCTGCCCCTACCTTTTTTGGGATCAGGGTAATGTAGGCTGAGTTAAGCATCCAAAGGTTTCTGAGGTTTCTGCTCCAGATTGCATGGACAGCAGCCATCACTTCTCCTTTAATTATCTGCCAGCAACTTTTGTAGAATCTGCCTGTGAACCCATCAGGCCCAGGGGCTTTGTCTGAGGGCATATTTTGGATGGAATTCCAATTTTCCTCCTCAGAAAATGGGAAGTCCAAAGTATCTAGTTGTTGTTCAGGAACCTCCATCTCATCCATATTGAAGGTTCTAGTTCTATCCCAATCAGTGCCAATAAGTTCTTCATAAAACTCTTGAATTGTTGTAGCTTTGTCCTCATGGTTAGTTACAAGTCTGCCATCTACATTCAATTTGGCTATAAAATTCTTCTTTTTTCTGTACTTGGCATGCATATGGAAGAGTTGGGAGTTAGCATCTCCCTCTTTCAGCCAATCAATTCTTGATCTCAATCTGACCATGGTCCTGTGAAGGGAAGAGAGGGCAAGAGCATGTTTTCTTAAGCAGTTTCTGAACCACCTCTCATGATCAAGTAACTGTCTGGAGTCTTGTGCAATATCCAGTTGGTGTGTGACTTCTTTTGCCAGTGCAAGTTGGGAGGAGATATGTCCCACTTTTTTCTGGCTCCATCTTTGGAGTTCCTTGGCCACCTTTTTAAGCTTTAGTTACAGAGTTTGAAGAGGACAGTTTGTTGGCTGTACAGAGGCCCATGATTCCTCTACTACCTCCATAAAACCCTCAATTTTGGTCCAAAAGGCCTCAATGTGAAATCTTCTTCTGTTTCTTGTATCATCATTCAGCCCAAGGAGGAGGGGGCAATGGTCAGAGTCATCAGCAGCTGAACTCTATAAGATGGCATCGGGGAAAAGCTGATCCAAATCCAAAGAGCAGAAGGCTCTGTCCAACTTGACTAATGTGGGGGTGGAGCTTGTGGAGGAGCTCGACCATGTGAACTTTCTACCCAACAAGGGGAGTTCAACTACAGCCGAGTCATTAATCCATCTTCTGAATCTACCCATCATGGCCCTGTTAACATTGTTGTTGTTTTTGTCTTCATCCTTATAGATAAGATTGAAGTCTCCAGTTATCAGCCAAGGGCCGGACCATTGTGTTCTGATGTTCCTTAATTCTTGTAGAAATTGAATTTTCTCCTCATTCCCTTGGGGCCCATACACACTGGTAAGCCACCAGGGGCTCCCATTATCCGGGTTGAATTGCACAGACAAACAGTGAGGGTGGGTTCTAGTCTGCACCTGTCCCAGTCGATTTCTCCAGGCAACCAGGATCCCTCCACTGGCCCCAACAAAAGGTAGAAAAGCAAAATTGTTATCAAATTCTGATCCTAGCATTGAAAGGATAAAGGCCCTCGTCACATTCTCCATTTTCGTTTCTTGCAAGCATATCACATCTGCTCTAACCAGTTCCACATTTGTCCTAACAGAGTCTCTTCTAGCTGAGGAGTTGAGACCCCGTACATTCCAAACCAGGATGATCGAGGGATTCATAGACACGATCGAACATGCTAGACCAACCGGACTCAGCACTTACTGGTAGCTCAGGTTCTGACCCACCCAAACATCTCCTGAAGGTGTGTCCAGACCAAACAAAGCAGCGAGGGCTTGGAAGTGAGTTACCGAAAGTGGTTGCTGAAATTTGGCCGCGTAATCATCCAGCAGGTGTTGGGGGAGTCCGTCAGCATCTCCATCTCCGTCCAGGTCCAGCGCCCGGATGGCTTTGATCTTCAAGTGCGGGGGGCAGACCGTGGAGGTGGCCCGTTTGAGCGCCAGTTTGGCACTGCGGCGAGGGGGCCGCTGGGAGGAGGGCGCTTGCGTCTTTGCCTCTTCTTCAACGGGATTTGCAGGAGGCCGCCTGGAGACTGAGAAATTTTGCTGATGAAGAGTGCGGCCGGTGAGCAGGGCGTCGTCACTCCGGCCGCCACAGACCGGGACGCGGTCGGATCGGCCCGG
>JAZFNS010080202.1:714-11152 GCA_037127165.1 Alloteropsis angusta | reverse complement strand
TTTGAAAAAATCATATTCACGGGAAGGAATATTTACTGTCAGGACAATGAAAACCAGTACCGTGCACATTCAGCCGACTGCATGCTATCCATGTACCATACATATCTAAAATTAAAATAAACCAAAACATCTCTCTCCTAGGCCCTGTTAGAATTGTCCTGAGAAAAAAACGCTTCTTAGATAAGTTCTACAAACTTTAAAATAACGTTTATTTGAGTATTGTGGTGTGCTCATGGTAGCAATGTCTTAACTTTCATTTGACCAATGGAGAATGGATCTGAAACACATCTTTTTTGTATTAATAGGACAGAGCTGCAGGAGGCAACGACTGCTAGGAACATAATTTCCCTCTGACCCTACTGTGCATTGAAGTGCAACAGTGGTTGTACTTGAAGCGAGTTACTACGCAAAGTGCAATTGATTCGTCCTATATTCCCTCTAAATTTGAATGAAGTAAAATCAAAAGCACCCTTTTCAGTCTCCTTTTAATTTGAAAAAAGAGATATTTACGGGTAGGAATATTTACGGTCAGGACAATGAAAACCAGTATCTCATGTATTCAAAGCAATAGATTTTTATGCATGTATGCGTCCATACGGGCACAACTCTGCCTGTATATTGAACTCATGGCCCATGCAAACTAATATGCTACAGTTATTTTCAGAACAATAAAAAATAGTACAAGTATAGAACATATGCATGCAAAGATTCAGTGTTTCAAGTAGCAGAGTGTTGATGCTTCGATTCCTAGATTCCCACAGGAAGAGAATTTGACAAAGACAACCTTTTAAATCTCTTCTTTAATACTCCCTCCGTCTAACAAAAAATGAAACTATGAGTTGCGTGCCAGTTAAAGAATCTCATATTTAACCAAATGTTTAGAGAATTATATTTTTATTTATGGTTCTAAATAAATTTATTAAAAAACTACATCTCATAACGAATCTAATGATATATATTTGGTATCATAAATATTAATGTTTTTAATTATATAATTGACCGGATTTTAGATATTGAAATTTCTCGGGAAACGAGAATTGCATTCTTTTATGGATGGAGAGAGTATTCATTAAAAAACATGTACTATGCGTGGGACCAATATACCATGAATATTTATACCGCTATAATTCATAACAATGATGAAACAGAAACAATATCTTTATTCAATGCGATGAATATTTGTGCATGTACGCGTCCATGTATACTAAGGAGAGACAAGTTTGGCCACGTATCATAAAACCCATTATATGAGCCTTCAAGAATTGATACAACTATATACTCTAGTAAATGCATGTCCTTTTTATTCAAGCATATTCAACCGTTGTGGACTTCCAGTCGATTTTCTGGTTCGTCTTTGCAGGCGCCTGCTGGCTCCTGCATACTGGCCAAGTGGGCAGCTGACGTGGCGAGACAAGTTCATGGCCCATGCATTCCTCATCGTTTATGGCAACTAAAAAACTTATTGCAAAAACCCATAGAAAAACCGTACACAACTTTCTTTTCCAGAATGACCGAAAACCACTGCAAAACACCTTCATATGTTGAGGTGCCACTACAAAAGTGTCTCTTTGAATAAAGAGATATTTTATAGGTGTCATTATATTTATTAATTATTAAAAAATTGCAATGGCACAATTTAATGCCTTTACCTTCTAAATGACTAAAAAAATATGATAATTTTGGAGTGGTAGATCTTTGAACTCAAATCATATACTACATTTCTTAATATTAATTCTACCCACTAGCCAACTCGACCTCACATCCAGTTTAATTATTATGAGTATGGCTCAAAAGTATAAATAGTGTTTCAATATATTACTACTAATGTCTCAAACTATGTCTTTACTAGGTAAGGTCAATTTTTAAGTGTATTGCAATTTTACAAAAATGACTTGAGAGAATGTTTCTAATAATGTCTCAACACATATGACACTTTCTAAAGTGACACGGTCTCTACTTGAGGCTTATGCTGCAGTGAACATGTGCAAGTATAAGCCCGTTGGCTGGAAAGCAAAGAATTGCTCAAAAACAATTACACAAATAATCAAAGGAAGCTCATAATGACAATAACAAAGCGCAAAAGCATAAAAGCCCTAGACGTTGATAAATAATGGCTACACCGTTATATACAAAATCTTACATCTTTATTATGAATTCCAAGTATAAATTTATTCTCTTTGTTCCGAAATTATAGTTCATTTTCAGTTTTGTACTAAATTAAATTTATTTCACTTGACCAATTAAGTTCATAGAGAAAATGAATCCAAGTTCACAACATCTATGTTGATTTGTTTTATCAAACATACTACAACCATATGTTTGGATCTAACCAAATAAAGTTTAGATAGCTAGTTGAATGCTCTCAGCTAACGGGTTAAACTTTGGTGGTAGAAAAAACACTGGCTAAAGTTTTTTGACATAAGAGAAACCAAAATAAATTACAACTAAGAACGGAATGAATACCATTGTGTGCAAAGAACGGACGATTTCAAAATCTTGCAAGGGTACTTGATGGTTGATGAAGGTACCACAGATGCATGTACAGGGCAACAGCAAACCCCAAAGAATGGTCAGCACACGGTGCCCATCCTTTAAGGAAAGAGCATAACTACCTGTGTAGGTTGTACACTTGTACCGATGTTTGTTCTATCTAGTGCACTTGGTTCTTCAGAGAAGCACACCCTCCAAAATTCTTACTTGAACCAATGGCTTGAGGCAACGGTACCGAATAAGTGGACCGCCTTGGCTTGGCCCCAGTGTCTTTGGAGGGACTGAAAGTACGTGTACGTGGTAGGAAATGAAGAGAAACCATGGTCACGCTTGGCAGGCCAATGGAGTGCTGCAGTAGCCACTAATTGTATGTATTATGTACTACAGTAGTGCAGTGATGAGAGAGAGAGGCGGTCATTGAANTCTATCTATTATTTTAATATTTGGCCAACAAATTAAGTCTCCACGTTCGCTTTCAAGGCCGAAAAATTCCCATGTTAATGAGAGAAAATAAGAAAATTAAAATTACCCACTGCAATTACGTACAATTAGCCAAAAATACCCCTTACTTATTAAAAATTACCCACCATTGCCATTACATAAAAAAACCATNTCTATCTATTATTTTAATATTTGGCCAACAAATTAAGTCTCCACGTTCGCTTTCAAGGCCGAAAATTCCCATGTTAATGAGAGAAAATAAGAAAATTAAAATTACCCACTGCAATTACGTACAATTAGCCAAAAATACCCCTTACTTATTAAAAATTACCCACCATTGCCATTACATAAAAAAACCCTANAAACATTTATTATATTTTTAAAAATCATCCACCGATGTCATTAGAAAAGTAACATTCACTCTTAAGACATAGAAATTTCCACTTTAATCAGAGACAAAAAGAATTACAATTGTCATGACGTAAAACTTAGCCTAAAATACCAATGTAACTATTTAAAAATTATCCACAATTGTCATTACATAAAATTAGCCTAAACATCCCTATATCTTATTTTTTGAAAATCATCCACAAATAACCCCTTCTTTAAGGCACTACTATTTCTAGTGGCATTCATTACATAAAAATTAATCTAAAATACCTCAACACTATTTTTAAAAAATAAAATAAAATAAAATATTTTCATACGTTAAGGAAGAGTTAACAAAAATACTCATGCTTTATCTTAATAAATATATACCTTTTCCTTTACTATGAAATTAGTACAATCATTAATTATCCAGTCATTGCACTATGAAAACATAAAAATGAAATTCCTATTAGTTGATAAAACTGCCAACTTCTACCNNATTAGTTAAAATAACTCCAACCAAAGCTATTTAGTGAAAATAAAAATAAACAAAGATATNNACATATAAAGTATATCTATAAGAGGTTGAGCAACAAAGATAATAGTTGTCTTAACAAACAAAAATATTATGACAATACCTGAATTATTTTGTCGGCAATGTGGCACAATGTGTAAAATGGACAGCAGTACAAAAAATAAGTTTAGGAAAAACAATAAGATGTCAAAATAGATATATAGATACTTGAGTTCTATATACTAGCTGTGCAAATGCATGAGAATTTCTTGAAATACCCTTATACTACTCATGAATTACTCACTAATGCCAATATAAAAAATTGAACATAGCAACACTTTGATATCAGTCTCCATAGAATCAAGGCGTGTATATGCTTCTAAACATGCATTGCAATATGAAAAAGAAATCAAGGCATATTATCAGTCGACATTGTTGAATTTGTTGCTAACTAACCTTGCAAGACTAATAAACCACAACACCAAGTACGCACAATATATAATATTTGTGTTGGCAAGCAGAGAATGGCGAGAGACAACAACTCATGAGAAGAGATAAAAATATAGTGGATCAACAATGAAAACAATGAAATAATAAAGCTTGGTTTGGCAACAACATTAAGTAAAATATGATGAAGGCTGGCCCAAAATATTTTTATAACTGTGTACAAACATTATTCACTGTTACTTAATTTGGTCCTTTAGATTTCATGGTTTTACACAAATCTTCTTTATCAATGGTAGTTCTTAATAAATCCAAATATTCACAATTGATCAAGTTAAAAGTAAGTTTATAAAAAACTCTTAAACATTATGATTAGCCTTTTTATTTTTCAAATTTTAATAACACAATTAATCTAGTCGCGCAAATGCGCGGCCTGTATTACTAGTTACATTTATAAAAAAAATGCAGTTGGGGTTGCAAGCAGGCATAGACTGGAGCAAGAGATTGCGAGTTTAACATGAGCAAGTTGTGTACTCAAGGGGCAGAGCCCTCAATTTACACTTGTCGTGCTATAAAAGCCATCAGCGTTTGCTCTCTTATTTTACTTACTAATAATCTACAATATAATGCGCCTTGGAGAATTGAGAAAGGGAGCTCCTGAAAATGAGCGCGTCTCAGGTGACTCGGGTGCTCATCGCCGATCTCCTCCTCCTCTATGGTAATTAGGGGTGGGCAAATAACCGAGAACCGAACCAAAAGAACCAAAAAAAGAACCAAACCGAAACGAAACCGAGGAGTTCGGTTCGGTTCTCGGCTCCTGTTTCTCAGGAACCGAAATAGTTCGGTTCGGTTCTTGGTTAACCGAGGGAACCGAGACTGTTGCCTCTTGACTATGTCTATTGGAGAATTGTTCCTTGTTTTCAAACTGTTTGTCAATTGTTGGTGATTGTTGGATGTTGGTGTACTGTTATATATTGTACTATTGTTTTATGCTACATTGATATTGAATTGCCCACGTTGACTTCATGAAACATGTGGAGAAATGCTCTCAAATTTTGCTATTGAATGGGCTATTTTTTGTGCATCTTGAAATTTCGGTTCCTTTGGTTAGAACCGAAAGAACCAAAAGCGAATTTCCTCGGTTCTTGCTTCTCAAAAGAACCGAACGGTTCCTGGTTTCTAGGAATCGATTTTCTCTAAGAACCAAAGAACCGAACCGATCGGTTTGGTTCTAACCGAACGCCCAGCCATAATGGTAATCAGTGATCTTGCTCCATCTCCTCGATCTACCTATCATGGATCTTGATACTCAACCTAGAAAACCTTTCTCTCTCAAGGTACGGTCCCTTCTAAAGTCTCATGTGTCTTCTCCTTTCGGTTCTCCGAGTTTCTGGCTACTGGTGTCAATCCCTCGTTCAAAGATCAAACTCAATGAAGATTCTGTGAGTCATATTCTTCACTCTACTCTTGGTGCCCCTGTACATCTTTTGTCTATTGCAGAAGTTGATGAATGGATCTTCAAATTCAAAGTTTATTTGCGTGTTGTGGGACTTTTGATCTATGATCTTGGTTTTCATGATTGTGATAAGTTCAAGCTGGTTTTCTATATAATGATCAAGGGCTTCAGCGTGCAAGGCATTCCATCAAGTCAACTCAACCTTGGATCCATGTTCAGTCCAAGTGTGATAAACGATCATACGCTGAGGTGACAAAATCCTCAAAACCTGGAGGACCATCTGTCTTGATTGGAGCTAATTGTATTTCAGTGAAGTAGCATTATGTTCCTCAGCATGATAAGTAATGTTCTTCAGTCTTTTCAATATTGAACAGTAATGATCTCTTAAGAAATTTGTCTCAGTAGCCAGCTTCTCCTCCGAGACATGTTCGTGGTAATTCAAATTCAAGTTTTTTGAATCATACTCCAACGGTCAAGGTAACGAAAAATCAGCCCTCCTCTCTGTGTTTATCTCACATCAATAACTGTGTTGCATGTATGTATAATATTCGTTACCATGCATGCAAACAGTGGGGTCACATTGCCGTGAATTGCATGGTAGCAAATGTTGGTTTCTCGCCCGAAGTAACATTCACATGTGATTTCTCTAATAAATGCCTGGCTCTAGAATTTTTTAATGAGGTAAAGATGTGGTTCACAAAGAAGACATCGGATTCATTTCCATGCAGCTCATATGGTGCCGCCACACTTTTCTCCAACTTTCAACATTTTAGCTTGTTTGTGTTTGGCAAGTCCGGTACAGAAACAATAGTGGCATGGGATTTATCTCATTAGCATTACACCCCAATGACTAGTGGGCCGGCAATGTCTCTGTTTCAAGGCTCCAGGTCTGTGACAGGTGGACCATCCAGTACTCTTCCCGCCCTTTACTCTAGTTTTAGGGATTTCTGTCGCACTACTTTGGGTAAGTAAAGCTATAGGCATGTGCATTGGTTTCTCCAAAAATTGAGCGCCACTGTTAGGGGCGAAGAAAAAAAAACCACAAATCCACCACGATCCTCATCGTTGGCGGCGGCAATGGCCTTCCAGAGGACCGATCCTAGACCCTTCATGCCACCGGGCTTTTAGCTTCATCAGTGGGTGCCCAATCAGGTTCCTGTGTCACGAGAAGTGTCTCCTCAATGTCCAAGAACACAAGAAGAGTTTTCTACCATAACTATTGATCCAATGCCTAATGTTGAGGTAGAATTTCCTGCCATTGTTGCTGTTTTGCAAGAGTTTTTTGTTGACCATATGAATATTCGTATTCGAGGAACCTATCCAAGTCACCTAAGCCAAACTCTGGTTAGCTTTGAATATATGTATGATTGGGATAATATGGTAGCCAATAGTGCACATTTTTTGAGGGGGGTAGAATCTTTGTTCAGAAGCACAATGAAGGCAGAAACTGGCATGCAGTGGATTTAAACCATGAATGTTGGTTAATTCTCCTAGGTTATCATCAAGATTACCTAGAGCAGGAGGATATTGAGTAGGCTATTAGGGACTTTGCTAGGCTAATGTCATGGGAACATGATAAAATCATCCTTACTGGTTACTAGTTCAAGCTAGAGTTACTGAACTTGAAGCAGTTCCTAGTTTTATACTCTTTATTGATGGAGAGGAGTTCAATTGTCAGTCCTGAGCCATACAGTGTGAGATCCTAAGCCACAATATGTTGGGAGCTTTGCCTGTAGATGAGGACCCACCCCACCTCCACCAGAGAACAATAATGGTCCAACTCTTGATTTCTTTTGGCTTTGGTCAGAATGGAAATGGTCCCCCAAATCAGTGTCAGCAAAATTAGAATGAGCAGGGTCCACACCTACCACCAGTACCACAAATTTGGCCTGCTTGGAATTCTCAGCCTAGGGCTGCTCCTACACCTAAATATGCTGCAAATGCTAATGCTGCCTTACGTGATCTAAATATGCCTGTTGATGAAGTTTCACCTGTCCCTCATGCTGTGCCACAAGAAGATTTTATCCCTGTGCCTAAACTAAATGCTCAAGAAATAGACGAGCTAGAGAATTTTAATAACATGAATCAACTAGAAGTAATCCTAGCCAATGCTCTAAAAAATTTGGATGGTGCTAATATCAATGGTCAGGTATTTTTTCCTAAGGAAGAGTCTTTTTCTTCATTAGCAAGTTCAGTCAACAATGTTGGTCATATGGATGCTCATGTTGCTCTGGGTCTTGGCCTTCCTGATAATAACTTTGATGACTATCTCCCAGATTTCTTGCTAGCTAGGCAACCTGCGACACATATTTTGCCTTAGCATGAAGAAGTGGAAAATCTAGGAACTATGCAAATTGTTAACCTACAAGTGGGATTGGCAAGGTTTCAGGACATACTGACCCTGTCTTCCAAAGATTGAACTATGCTCACCCTGACACCTACAGGTTCTGGGCCTGGTTTTTTAATAACTCTAGAGCAATACAAAAGGTTGATATCCCTTTGGCATGGAGTGACTTTTTTTCAACCCTGCTACTGTCTCCAACTCACTTCTCCTGGGCCAAGGAGTTTCTCACTTCTGCAGCATGGGCTTTTCTCAAGAACTCCATGGTCAGCCCAATATTGAAATTCTCCTTGCATTTGATTGTCCTCCAGTCCAAATTACTCGCTTCACTCAAGAGGAAACATACACAACTTTGGTAGAATAGAACTTAGAGATAATTACCTCAAAGAGGAAGAAAAAGGTTGCAGACAAGCCAGTCCTGCTGTTTGAGAATGACACTCTCAAAAGAAGTTTGAGGGTTCAAAATAAAAATAAGGGCTTCAATCANGAGCTCTTGCACTAGCAGACATTGTCTTTCCTGCATAGTTAAGCCCACTACTNCTCTCTCTCTCTCTCGCTCCCTCAGTTGTTAAGATCTTGGAATCACTTATCTGACAAAGCTCTCTTCTCTAAGAAAAGATCACAAAAAAGGTGGTGAAAATGAGAGCAAAGGGCAAGGGATAATCCACCAAGACTCAAGATAAGGAACAACCAAAGAAGGCTAGGACCAAGCCTATTGAAGAGGATCATACAAAGCAAAGTGACGCTTAGTTTCCTCTATGAAAACTTGATGTCTTTCATTCGGGGAATGATGAATGTTTATGACAATTTTGAGTTTAGTTATGTTTATTCAGAATGTTATGTCAGACTTGTTGACTTACCTTATCTACATATTATGTATGTGGATGCTACTTTATTTTGCCTTTGGTTTCTAAATGAATTAAGTTAATCAATTTCATGCATGGAAAGTTCTACCTTGGAATGTACGTGGAAGTAACTCTGATAAAAATGGAATTCAACCAGAGATAAAATTGCAGAAGCCAGTTGTGATGTGGTATGTTTGGAGGAAACAAAACAAGATCTCTTTGACTCACAGTCCATTAAGAAGTTTTGCCCCCACTTACTGGAACAGATTTGTTTACCTTCCCTCAATTGGTGCCTCTGGTGGGTCTATATTTTTTTTCACAAATTAGTTTGCTCAATCAATGAATTCACAATTCCAGCTGGGTTCTTACTAATGTCTACGCTCCTTGAACATATGAGGGAAGAATCACCTTTCTAGATTGGTTTAAAAATATCTCCATGCCAGATTTCATTGACTAGTTGATTGTGAGTGATTTCAACTTGATAAGAAAGCTAGAAGATAGAAACAAGTCAGGTGCTAATGTTAATAATATTCTACTCTTCAATGATCTCTTCTGTGCCCTACGTATCACTGAGATTCCTCTAAAAAAGCAGAAAATTCACTTGGTCAAATAAGCAAGAATCTCCTCTCCTAGAGAGGCTAGATTGATTTTTTACCTCAGTTTCTTGGACTGATAATTATCCTAATACACTTGCCCATTCTTTGACCATGGAAGCATATGATCATATACCTTATGTCATCACAATAAGCACTAACATCCCAAAAGCAAGGATTTCAAGATTTGAAAATTATTGGATGGACCATGAACAACTTTTAGTAGTGGTATAACATGGTTGGTCAGTGCCAGTACAAGAGTTTAATGTAGGAAAAATTATCACAGCAAAATTCAAGAATCTCAGAAGAGTTCTTAAAGCTTGGAGGGCAACTATTTCTATTCTTTTAGAAGCAATATCAAAGATTAAACCCTTGAATGATTTTTTTACATTTTGGAGGAGTCCAGAGATCTAGCATTACATGAATGGAACTTCAGAGATAGCCTCAAAGGCACACATATATCCCTTTTACATCAACAGAGGCTCTATAGTGCAATATGCTGGTGACACACTAATCATCATGGAAGCATGTTCTCAGCAAGTGCAATATGTAAAGCAGATAATTTACCTCTTTGTTGGCTCAACTGGTCTAAAGGTTAGCTTCAATAAATCAGTAATGGTTCCAATAAGTACCCCTGAAGAACAGATGTTGGAGCTGGCTGACCTCTACGCTGCAAAATTGGAACCCTCCCCTTTACTTATTTTGGAATGCATCTTGGCCTTCACGAGCCCTCAATGCAAGAGCTAATGCCTCTAGTCAAAAAATGTGAGAACAGGCTTCTAGTTACATCAAATCTCTTCTATCCAGCTGGCAAGTTAATATTAGTAAACTCTGTTCTCTCATCGTATCCTACACTCTTGATGTGCCTACTAAAGATACACAAAATAGTGGTGAAACAACTAGACAAATACATGAAGCATTTTTTATTGAGGGGAACTCACCTTC
>JAZFNS010079129.1:877-14698 GCA_037127165.1 Alloteropsis angusta | reverse complement strand
CCCCCCCCCCGCCGCGTTGCACAGTTCTCTTGCGAAGCGAGTGACCCTCGCTCTAGGATCCTCCCAGAATATTTCCTCCACATTAGAATCCATCCCAGCTTCACCAAACTGCTCTGGCGAAGGCATTGCGCCTGCTGGAGCCAGCTGCTGCATCTGCAGCTGCAGCTGCCTCTTCTCCTCGGCCAGCTGCGCCAACCTCTCCTCCACTGTAAGCTACTTCTGCTTCGACTTGGTGTAAGTTCTTGAGGCTCTCCAACTGCTCTCTTTTCTTTGCGACCTGCCGCATGAGCGAGTCCAGCCTGAGCGCCTCTTCCCTCTACTTTGCCTCCAGCTCCGCCTGAGCTGGGTCTTCTCCCCAACCCGAAGCTACCATCGCAGCCTTCGAATGTGTGAGGATCTGCGAAGTAGAGAGCCTTGCAGCGTTGTACTTCTGCAATAGGAGACCCTTGACTCTTCGCAGGGCTTGTATGCCGGCTTCGGGAACTCCGGCCTCCAGGAGACTGACTTCGAGCTCCTGTGAAGCTAGATCTTTGACTATTGGTCCAGCCTCGCGAGTCCCCTCCGGAAGTCAGGAGTCCGTGGTGGCCATAGTGAGTTGTGCTACCGATTGAGCTTCGGTAATTGTTTGTGGATTGCTGGTTGCCTTTCCCTTCTTGCTAGCCGGCATGTGGTCCTTCGGGACGAATCACGGTGGGCGCCAAACTGTTGGGGGTGAGCCCCTTCAGCGAAGGTAGGGCCAAATGAGATCTAAACTACACTTCGGGAACTATCACAAGACGAGAAACAATTCTGAGCGAGAGAAGAGTTTAATCTTCTCTTCTTCCGGTTCCCAAAAACATCCGCCCCTCCCCTTGAGGGCTTAAGCGCTATTTATAGATCTTGTATAATCATGTACAGGTACAAGGTTGCCCTTAAATGGCATTTTAACACCTCACTTTCTCCTGATACCCATATAAACCGTACAACTTGCTACACTTTACAAGGGTACTCCTTTTTCTGACAACCTTATCTCAATACTCCGTACGTCGTACGGGCTGGAGCCTTCCTCTGAAGTACTGTTGAAGTCTGACTCTCCTTCGCCGATGACCTTCGTGCTTCGCCGCTCTTCTGAAAGTCCCACCGGACCTTCGCCTGCTTCGACCGGCCCTTCCTGCTTCCTGACATCATGAAGGTCTACCCGCGATGTACGAAGGTCCGCGAAGGTCCTAGGGCGGCCCGAGTGTTGATTTGCTGCGAACAAATTCTTGGGCCCAATTAGGCGGATTAGACACCGAAGAATGTTCTCTTCTCGACATGCTTCAAACGACAGAATGGTGACATGAATGCCGAAGTCTCCCCAACTGTATGTTGAAGAAAAATATCTGGGATGCCCCTGTATTCCTCGCTCGCATTGATGCGGTAGTGTCGGCTGCCGCACTTCGTCGCTGGCCCCGCAGGCCTGCGCCCCACCGAGCGCGCTCTGGCTTCGGCCGCCCAGTCCTGTCCACTGCGCCGAGCGTCGCCAGGATCGGACCAATGCCACTGCCCCCCGCGCCCGTGGAGCCGGCCTCTGCGTCGCTCGTCGATGCGATAGCACCAGCAACGGCGGCGAGCAGGGCGTCAGAGAGGCAGGTGCGAGTGAGCAGCATCCATCGGTAATGGATGGATGGGGTTGGGAAGGAAAGAAAGTAGGAAGGAAAAGGTGACAGGTGGCACCGTCAGAGGGAGATCTTTGTGTTTTCACAATCTTGCTCATAAGTCCTTAGAAAATTTCCACTCTTTGCAGTACAGTCCAAACACATGGTTTAGTGGTGATTTGGACCTCACATGAACCCGTTAGCAAGGTCGGGGACCTAGATATGTAATTTAGAAGTTCGGGGACCTAGTTGACATAGCTATACAAGTTTAGGGACATGTGATGTATTATACTCAAAAATTAGCATTGGGCTTTTTTTACCGAATGTCTGGATTTTTGTAAGAAGTACATACAAGAAATTTATCCCAACGCACGGCTATTAAGCTGAGTTTTTTGGTTGCAAAAATATATGACACCACTTTTAATTCCAGGGTTAGCACTTAGCAGGCAGCACATGTGATCTTTACTTGGGTGTCACGATTCCGGGTAATACCACGCAAACAATTATTTGCCTCCCACAATAACATCTAAAGATCCATGCTCTTTGAAAATGAGCCCATGCTGATTAATATTTGCAATATAAAGCACACTCTGAAAAATTGTCCTATGCTTATTAGTATCTGCAATATAAAGCACACTCTGAAAATAGTTAAGACTAAGGAATTGCTTAAGCATGTACCCAGACTCTGCAATGTAGTCGTATGAATTTACTATCTATACTTGAGTACTCATTCAAAGGTTAGTTTTATTTCTCAAATCAAACAATAAGAAGAGTGCTAGAAAAATTCACTCATGTCCCTATAAATTCATGGTAAGAATTAGATTGGTTTGACTGATGACATGACAAGAATTGGTTGAGATAAAAAATGAAAATCAAATCTCGCCTAGGAAAATAGGAGAAAGTTATCAATATGACAAGTCGGGAGGTTAGTGCGCTGAAGTCGGCTGTGTGGCCGCCTACTGACTCCCGACAACAAAATATGTCATCGCCGGTTTCGCCCATAGCAATGCATGGGCATGTTTGCTTAGTCACAATATATAATCATTAGGTAGCAATCTATTCTCAAAATCATAAAAAGAAGTTCTTAGAAATGAGCTCACCTCTAAATTCAATTGTCGTGCACGAGCTCTAGTGATTGGACCTTAAATGTCCACCGGAGGGTTGTTGCAAGAATCGAAGGAGTGATGTCCTCATCATCAGGCCCAAGCCCATCTTTCTCACATGCAAAGAGGCACAGTCTAGGAGCATCATAGCCGTTGGTTCCATGGCGGTTGGATCCAATAGAGAGGAATGGTCCAAGGGAAGATCTCATGGGTCAAAGGGTCCACCTTGTTAACTAAACATACTCAAATTCAGCTTTACCCCATGGAACCGCCATGAGGACCCACTATAAAGTCACCATGCCGAAGATGAGCCCGAGATGTGCCGGCGCCAGGCCACCCGACCTAGTCCGGAGGCAAAACCGCCTCAACTCTCTCGTGGGTGTTCCCACCACCTCCTGGAGTCCATCTGCACCGGTCGTTGCTTGAATCGGTGAATCAGAGGGTCGGCCGACCCTCACTCCCCCAGTTCGGCCGACCTGGTCTTGGGGCCAAACGGCCTCAACCGCCCCGAGGTGCCTCTCCACCGTCCTACCATGCTATAAATAGAGGGCATCGGCTCCAGTTCAACACACACACAAGAGACACAAGTTCTCCAAGGCGAAGCTCTAAATCAACTCTTAGTTAGAGAATAGGGAGAGAGTGAGGGGTAGTCCAGGCAAGTGTCGGGGTGTCGGCACTCTTCCCTAATCTTGTACCTTGACAGATGATTTCTTCTCTTAGTAAGTATTTGTGATTATTTTATGGTATGAAGTACTCATGATTAAGTAAGTTCCCTGCTATTATTTCTTACAGGTTTGTCGCTTTTATCTCTAGAGTGCTCTAGTTTCTAGCTAAGATTAGAGTAGTAATATATATCTTAAGTGTGGTGCTTAGGTTATTAACTACCTTCGTTTACCTCGTAACCTAATGGATTAGTAGAGGTAGGCGCCAGATGGTGACCGCCATGTCTGTCCTTTATAACCCTCCACATTAGGGTGCGGCGTAAAGCTATTGGTCGGTAATTTCCTAGAGATTCTAGGATATCCTGGTGCCCAAAGTAAGTAAACAATAGACACTAAGCTTATCTTTCATCAAGGTCCTTAGCCATAGGAATCCTCTCTACCCTCGCCAATCTTTCTCTTGTTGTCCTTGGACGATCTAGTTAGAAGATTAGTGCACATGTTCCCTCTGGATTCGATACCCTGAATACTTCCGGGTGAAAGCTACAATGGTACCCGTGCGCTTGTGGATCTATCTACGACCGTAAGAAATACCATCGGTTGTCTGGATCTATAGCTCGTGATCTCTTGATATCATCTAATGTCAACACTCATGCCTTTATCTTCTTTTCTTCCTTAGATGTCTCGATGTCAACCTTGTTAACTACGAGAAACGAACTATCATCAATTTTCATCAGCTTCTTGTTAGTTTCGATCTAGATTATCCCTTGCTCAGTAGCTGATTGGATCACTTGATGAAAGATTTTGCAATCATTAGTATCGTGAGACACCGAGTTATGTCACTTGCAATATTTCCTCTTTTTAATTTCCTCAGTAGATGATATAGTATGATTGGGAGAAAGCTGAATTTGCTTGACTTGTAGAAGCAAATCAAATATCTTAGCGACATTCATGATATCGAAGCTAAACTTTTCTGGATTAGCCTTTACCCATGGACTTGTCACAGCTTTCTTATCTTGGTCCACGCAGCCAAACCGATTTCATAGTTCTCTTCATCACACTCTTTAAACTCCACCCAGGTGACTCTTGTCTAATACCGATGTTTCTGATAATTGTTGAATCACCATTCCTGATGAGAACGCCTTTGAACCATATGCCCCGAACTATCAAAAGCTTGACTCGAGTATCGGTTTCTGATCTGGGGTGTGTGGGATGGATACACTTGAGGGCCCTCCACGGGGCGGGTTAACAAGCCGACCGAGGCCCATACCCGACAAGAAGGTGGGCCGACATGACGTCAGCCCATACAAGACTGCATGGCTTGGAGAACAGGATGTAGAAGAAGGCGTCAGCCTCTAGGATATGGCGCACTTGGCAGACTCTTTCTGGAGATCAAATGAGGTAGTACCACGAGATGATGATGATTGCCTTCCCCCATTCGGTTGGGATATCCTCGGGACATCTCCTTTGTAAACCCTAGGCCGTCAGCCTATATAAGGCGGCCCAGGGTAGTCCATTAAGGACACACAACTTTTCATATGCTACCCCACCATATTATAACCTAGAGAACTCGCCGAGTACCTTCGGGCCTCGCCGCGTACATCAATCCCATTTTGAGCATAAGACATAGGGTGTTATACCACCGAGTAGCCCGAACCTGTATAAACCCCGTGTCCCTGTGTTACCTCGAGCTCCCTACATTTACGATTGCCCCTGCTTACAAATCTATCACAAGGATACCCCCCTGTGGATTGTCGGTCCATAAATCCGAAAGGGCGATAGACCTTGAAAAGAAAAATCAACAAATTGGCCATCTGATAGATTCAATGAATAGCATCGGCTGCTAACGTCCCTGAAGCGATGAACAAAATCAACAACAGACTCATCATTCCTTTGTTTGTGTTATCAGATCAGACAGGTTTGTCTCTTGGACTTCAACAAAGAAGTAAGCATCAAACTATTTTTCCAGATGGACCCAACTATGTTCTTAGTTTGGTGGCACTAAGGCAAACCAAGAAAAGACCAAACCAGACAGAGCCAGTGGGAGCCTAATCTTCAACGACTCAATAGAAGAAATTGCTCCAGATTGAATTGTGAGCTGAGTGATGTGCTCGGTTGTAGTGATATCCCCCATTCAAGAAAACATGGAGACATTTGGGATCGTATATAGTTCTGGAATTGGGAAAGCAACATACCACTCAAGGTAAGGCATCCAATACAGGTATTACTATTCCTTTGTCTTCAAACCGAATTGATTTTTCATCACCTCGGCTATCTTAGCAAACTAGTCATCATCTTGACCATAACTCCCTTCTTGGTTCGGCGTTGGAATACGACGCCCAACTTGCTATTATTGACGATCATCCGCCGATTTCAGCTTGGGAGTAGCATGCTCAAAGAAGGATGGATATACAAGTTTATCAAACAACAAAATCACATTGACATACTTGTTAATAACTTGAGTTGCCTTCTCACCCTCCTTGGCATAATGCTCTAGAATTGCCTCGGGAGACGTAGTCAACATAATGTGACCTGAGCACCTTTTCCCTTGGATTTATTACCCAAAATAGCATTGAGACTAATGAGAGCGTAGCCTTCAAACAACCACATGGTCAACCCAACTATTGTATTAATCAATATCCCCGATTGGTTGACCATGGCATGATTCATGGCAGCATTGACATAATCCTGAAAACTATATATCTCCTTGGCTGATATCACATTGACTCGTTCTTGTGGCATAGGAAAATGAGTTTTCTTGATCACTTTGTTGTGTGTCCTATTGAACGAGTCTAGACACAACTACTTAAATTCTTCAATGTTGTCCTCGATAGCTTTCCTTTGTTCATCAGTGAGATCCTCCATCTTGATCAGATCAACATTTTCTCTGCTCTTTGACATCTTGATTCATTGTCCCACTGGGAGTGCCAAAGTATGTTAGCGCCAAAAAGTTCGGTGATAATTCCTTCCGTTCCAACACTGAGACCTGGGAGATATTTTTAACTCCAGGGCAAGTCCAAATTTTGAGGTTCGTAGCATGCCAGTCAATTTCATCTAAAAATTGATACGAAAGACTTAATCAGTAATTGCTTCTGTTAATAACTTGAGTTGCCTTCTCCCTCGGGACCCCTAGCATGTCAGATGGTTTGCATGCGAAGATTTGTTGAAAGGTTGTGTGAAAATTATTTACAGTGCATCAAGGTTTATATCTATAACCTGGAAATCAAACAAATCCTAATCGATTGTGATAAAAAAACTCAAACATTATTAAAAAACTTAAACTAATACTATCTGAAAATACAGCAGTAGCATATCGCAGCCCTTGTAGAAGCTTCCATGTATTTGTCCAAGATCTTAACGCATCATATAGTCATAGCAGCACCGGCCTCTCCCCAATTTCTTCATGTCCGATTTCGTCACGCCAGCACAGCTCGAATCAGTTCTGGTCTCCATCGGGTCAAATCTACTCCAAATCAGTCTCAACTTAACAAATTTAATTTTAACTGAATCAGTCTCGGATTGAATTGGGTCAAAGCCCTCCTCCAGATCAGCTTCAACCTTCATCGGGTCTTCTTCAATACTCAGGATTTTGATCTATCAACCCAAGTAAAAATCTGGTGTCAATACAATCCAATCTAATCACATCAATTGCATGCATTTATGCTTGCAAGAAAACCGAGTAGGACAAATTTAGTTGCACCTGCTTGTTTGGTGGTGTCAGAAGTCAAGGCTTGATGATTTAGTGAACTACACTGGGCCCCATGAGGATGCCAAGACACAGAGATGGAAACTGTAGTGATTAGGGAACCCCTCACGCAAACCCCTCAGCAACCAAAATTCAAAAAAAATCAAACCATAGTTTTAGTCAAAATTTGAATCAAGTCTATGCTAGGATCTGATGGAGCGACAACAAGCACCTACACATGAACAGATCCATCCAATTGGGAAATCCTAACTCTTGTATGCATAGCACTACTAAATCTATACACCCCAATAAGAAATCCCTAAAATCACAAACAATAGTTTAAAACATTGCACAAAACAGGCACGAGGTAAGACCTTACTGCCCGCGATGCATCTCGTGTTTGCTCTACTTTAGCTTTGCCATCCCAGACGTGTGAAAAACAATGTGAACCCAGATCACATTAGCAAGCAGCACAGTCAAATGAAACCCAACCTGGAACTCCCAGCTGCCGCAAACCCAATGGAGGAGGCCCATCAGGAGGAGTTATTCGAGTTGTTGGATTGGATTTGTTCCTCCTGCTCATGCACCTCTACCTCTGATGACAAAGCCGACCACTGCTAGCACAGGCACTCTCACCATCACCACCATCACCTATAACCCATGCTGCCTCACACACCCTCGACCTCATTCATCTCTTACATGGGACCGGGTGACAACCAATGGTAGAGTGGCCCTGGCGAGGGTGCGGTGGCGGCCTAGAGCGGAGGAACCCTCGCATGGGCACAACATCCATGGCGGCTGGATGGAGCAGTGGTGGTGCTGATGTAGGGAGGAATCCATGGCTAGTTCAAAGGGGAGGGTGACACTAGTTGACCGCATCCTACCACCTTCTTCTAATTGTAAAAATAACTAATACATATTATCTACTAAGGTTCGTACTAGTGTCTGCACCTACCCAAAAAAGTTTTGAAACCTAGAACTAATCCTATCAAGATATTGCTCTATGAAAGGTAAAGGCACACAAGATGCTTGTGTGAAATGGGAAAGCTTAAAGAAGGGTTAGAAAGATGCAAACTTGCACAAAGATGTATCCAGTAGTTCAGTTATCGTCTACTCCACGTTGGTGCTCCATAAAGGATGTGCTCTCGGTCGCCAAGTCTTGTTTCCCACAAAAGCTCCTCAAGAAGGATGATGATCAAGTCACTAAGACATTGCTCTTATCAACCCACACTTCCAGAGATCTTGACGTTGCCTTCACTACTGAGCTTCTCGACCAAGGAGGGTGTCTCCTCATCCCTCTCACAATGTCGTTGACGTCGCACCACACCAATCCGGAGAGTCGAAAACTTGACAGAGTCACGAAACTCCAAGACACCACCACAACAAGATTACAAGGGGATGTTCGCTTTTGAACTAAACACAAGGCAGAACACCTTGCAAACTCTCTCACTAGACCTATCCTAGCTCTCTCACTCACTATGGATGATCAATGCAACACAAATGGTGACTTGGATGTGTTATGGTTGTGGATGAGCTTCTCCTGAACTCCAACATCTGAAAATGGCTGAATAGGGGGTGGTACTTATACACCAAAACCTTGGACTAGCCATTGCTCAAAAGGCACACAAAAAGAGTGTATGTCGTATGATTCACTACTCATCTCCGATCGTCGGACAATCCAGTGTGTAGAATCTCCAATGGTCAAGACCCTTTTTCAAATAGCCGGATGACGTCATTAACACACCGTATATTGTGCCACCCATGTACCGCCATGTACAATGGCCTCGGCTCGAGCCAACATGCTCTTTGGTCAAATGGTTCGGCCTTAACTCCACTATCCATCAGCTGACCATCCGATGTGTACACCTCTACTGCTTCTGATTGAACCCGATGCCATATCTTTTCTCAAATGTCCATCGTGTAGATAAATATTAACATTGGATAATCTGGTGTGTTGATGTCACTTAACTCTACTGAATCCCAAAACTTTGCCCTTTATCTGGCACAAGTCGATGAATTGTCCGAAGTTTAGAATCTTATACTATTTGGCTTGGCAAACTCTACATGTCGTACTATCTTCATTTGTACATCGTATCGCAACATATAGCACGCAGGTTAGAACTTAAGCAGGCTTCTCCAATTCATTCCATTTAAGCCCTTTTTATTTGTTTTTTTGCCAAAGTCGTGTTTTAGATGCTTGAAATAAGACTCTCTCTTAATTTGGCAACTTCTTTGGAATCATTCTTGAGACCTAAAATCCTATGAATAGCACTTTCCAAAATTGTTAATCACAATGACTCTATTGTCATACAATCACTAAAATCATAATATAATGGCACGTAGGGGTTATTAGCCTTACACCCTTCCTATCTTTGTCGATGCCCTCGCCACAGGATCCGCCAACCCCACGCAACCACCACCATTGCTAACTCGTGTGGCCCTAACACCCTGCCATCCTCCCCAACCAACATTCTCCACCACATTGGTGGGCGACGGTGCCGCCGCCTTGCTGTCCCACCCACATGCCGCTGCAAGGGCTAGATAACGAGCTGACTCGGCTTGGCTTGTTACTGTAACGAGCAAAAACTTGAGCTCAGCTCGGTTCGTCTTGGCTCGTTAAGTGACTGAGCTAGCTCGCGAGTGCTCGCATGCTAGACTACCAAGCACATAGAGACCTCAACAAAAAGTTTCAGCAGCTCAATTTAGTTTCAAAAAATAAAAAAAGGTTCAACTCAAGTAAAAAGTCATGCAAAACAGTCCAAAACAATATAAATCCGAAAGTCAATCTCACATGCAAATAAGTAATCCAGCAGCATTTATTTCCTCTACAGCAACATCCATCTTCGATACCGTGACGTCCCGATGCTCCAAGTCCATGATCTCGTGGTTGAGGGGCAAGCGGCTCCTTATAGACTCATGACGAAAAGGGCATGAGATGGATCGCATAATTTTTTGAGGGTGTTTAGTTCCGTAAAAGATTACAAAGTTAACAAACTTTTTATGTATTGAGAAACGCGTTTGTGAGACAGAACATGCTTCTCAATGCATAAAAAATTTACAAACTTTTGGTAAATAATCACCCCTTGAGTCAAGCCGAGCAAGGGTCTGGCGGAGGTCGCTAACAAACCATGAATATTTTGTATGGCCCAAGTCGCCGCCACCCCCGGTCCAACGGCCTCCCTAGCCATCCCTCTGCCGATCACGGATCCACTCCCAAACTGAAACCCTCCATGACCCAAATCTTAACTAGAATCAGAGTTCACCGATAAAAAGAGTTCGCCGGAGAAGGAGAGGTGGATTTGCTCAAGGATTTGTTGCCTATTCGATTTTTTGTGTTCTTTTTTTGCTTGGAATTTGCCTTCCTCGTATAGCTCTCCATTTAGGCCTAAATCGACTGCTCTCAATTTAGAATTAAGGTATTTTTATTATTTCAGTCTGGGCCCGTTATAAGAGTGTGGCTCGGTCTCACACATAGGCGCGACCTTATCCTGCCGCGGGCTCCGCCTCACCTGCGAATATGGTACTGATGGGACCGGCACCCTTATCTTAACAAAGGCCTCGGCAAATTTCAGCAAAACTAGCACATTGAAACACAGCCAAGCAAGCTATTGTCGTGCCCTTATTCAGTACGTGCCGTCGTGCCCTCATGTCAAAAGAGGCGGCAATAAGAAAATGGAAACAAAGAAGCACCACTTGTCAGATAAAGTGGTGTTTAATTGACCAATTTTTTTACGAAAGTATTTAAATGCATGAAGTAATAAACATATATTAATGATAAAACTCATTCTATAACCCGGGTAAGTTTGAGAGATAAATCTAATGAACCTAATTAGACCATGATTTGCAACAATAATGCTACCGTAATATTTCGCTAATCCTCCATTAATCATGGATTAATCACCGTCATTACATTCATCTTGCGATTTCAAGACGAGATCTATAATTATTTTTATTATTACTCTACATTTATAAGATTCTTTTTACAAAAATTTTCACCAAAATTAAACACTGTCTAAAAAGAGCAGCATTGCGAATCAGCGTTCAAGGGAAAGATGAAATCCGGGCATCCGGCCATGTCCGTCTCCAAGGTACTCGGTGACGAGGAGATCCTTGGGGAAATCCTCTGTCACGTCGACTCTACCACTACCAGCACCCTCGTGCACGCTGCTCTGGTGCCCACGCGCTGGCTGCGCGCCGCCTCCGGACGAACTTTTCTCCGCCGTTTCCACGCGCTGCACCCACCCCGCCGCCTCGTCAGCTTCTACCTCACCGGCGACTGCGTCCAGCAAACAGAGTTCGTTTCAATGCCGACACCGCAACCCGCGGACCGCGAGCTCTACAGTCTACCCTCCGCCGTGCCAGCAGCTCAGTGTTCAACGCCTTCCCTGTGTGCTCGGTTTTTTCTCTAAACCTTAGCTTTTCCGACCTGTGAACCTGCGGTTCTTCATTCGTCTCCGATGACTGAAGTCGTTTTAGATGGCTTACTGACCCTAGAACACCCCTAATTGTGTTTGCTCTAACAGATCCTTCCAGGTGGCGTTTTTAGGGTTTGTATCTGCTTTGCCTGGAGGAACCGGTCAGACCGATGCCTTTGACCGGTCAGAACGATCCTTCAGGGCGGCGTTTTTAGGGTTCACTCTTTCCATTCGCTGCACGATCTAGCGCTCTCATGTGTTACCCAACTTTACGTCAACATACGGCAACCTTGTTCCCTGCCAAGGAGACGGCATTGTACTCTACCTCTTCCATCTCAAGGGAGACCAGCTCTGCGTCTGGCTCCGCCGGATGGATGAGCACAGCGCCGGCGAGTGGGTGCTGAGGGACTCCATCTCCCTGCGCGAGACCTGCGGCCATCTTGTGGACAACGGAGTGGATCCAGGGGCCGGGCACATAGTTATTGCTTTGGTGACGGGCGTCGTGGACAACGCCGAGTTCGTGTTCTTGGAGCTGCATGCCAGTGGCGTCTTCGTCCACATGCACTTCAGCAGCAGAAAGGTGGAGAAGGTGTACCAAAGGGACCAGAACAACAATGAGATTACACTTGTTTATCCATGTTCCATGGTTCGGCTTCCCGTCTTCCCCCCACTAGATGAAGGTGAAGATGAACCAGTGCATCAATACGAAGCGTCGAGCTAGATCATGGTTTTCCATCAAGAGTCACGTTGTTGCTGTGTGGTTGTATCCTTAGGTCTTTTCTTAAGGCCGCTATTTGGTTGTATAAATTCACTTTTGGTAAAATGAGCAGCAATAATCACTAACTCATAAAAGGCTTTCAGCAGTAAAATGAGGTCACTCTGGCTAGGCAAACTGGTTTCACTGGATTGCCAAAGTGGTGGAACCGGAGTTATCCCTGTAGGATCTGGCACTGGGATCCGACTGAATTGGATTGGGAAACAAGTGGAACCGGTTTTGCCCGAGTCCTAGTAGGTTTGGACTCTATTGTGGACTCTGAGGTGTAATAGAGCTTTACTTGCTGGGCAAGACTTCCCCACTCAATAATTATAACTCTCTTCTTGTTCGTACTTCGTCTCTACGGCGTTGACGGCGTTCTGAGTGGCCTGCCAATCTCAGAGCAACCCTAGGCATGCCAGCCCTGACGGGGTCCATCCCCGGCCGGCATTTGTAGGCCGATGCAGCAAAACCTTGGTAGCTGGTTACCAAATTCTCAAACCGATTTTTTCCGAATTCTCAAACTTGTTTTACCAAGGAGCGCTGCTAGTTATCGATCCCGTTGTGGATTGGTGCAATCTAGCACAATTTCGATGTGTTGGGCCAGAAAAAGTGTCAACACATTTTACCGACTCCACTGAGGAAGCTGGAGATCTCGGTTGTGTTAACCGATCTAACCAACCCTAGCCAGATGAGTTCTCTTACATATCATGACAAGGAAAACATCGTTGAGACTTCTATGGAGGAGCTTAGGGAAGAGGAGCGTTAGAAACACGAAGCAGCCAAAGAGTACATCAAAAGACAATTCATGATGGGCTAAAGAAGGACCATCAAGGCACAATTAAAAGAACTCAAGAATTCATGATGTTGGCATTCAAGGTCAATGACAAGAAGACTAAGGTGGTGTTTGGGTAATGGGAAATGAAGCATGGGATAGGGAAATAAGACACGGGATAGAGTTAAACCCGTGTTTGGATAATGGGAATGGGATATACGGCTGCATTGGAAATGGGATAGCAGGAGTTCATATCCCACCGAGGTAAACCCGACGAGAGGGGTGGGTTATGGGTGGGAAAAGGGCTTGCTCTTTCTCCCTTTCGCCGCCACCGTCTTTTTCTTCTCCGAAACGCCGCAACTGAAGCGCCGATAGAGAAGGCTTGGAGCCCACTGTCGGTCCACAGAAGCTATCACAAATTCACATATCCAAAGACAGCACGCAGCTACGCCCCCGTGCAACGAGCTCCAACAGCCCGCCGCCCCACCTGCACGCCAGCAGCTCGCCGGCCGCCGCCTCCGGGGATGCAGTTGCCTGCTACGCTTGCCGTCCACCATGCTCATGTGCTCAAGGCCTGTAGGCTGTTGGCAACAACACCTGCGCAGGTGCGCTGCAGGGCTGCCCTCGTCCTTGGCTGAGGCGAGATCACCAGGGAGCGTCTCTAAGGTGGTGTTTAGATGGGGGGAAAGTGGGGAAAATCACTGTTTCGGAAATATCACATCAAAGAAAATGTACTATTTACGAGTAGTAAATGTAGACTATTAATAAAATAAATTACAGATCTAGCCACGAAATGGCAAGATGAATCTAATGC
>JAZFNS010055658.1:4733-14778 GCA_037127165.1 Alloteropsis angusta | reverse complement strand
TAGTACAAATATAATCCTGATCGACAAGGGGAGAAAAATCACTTTGTGTACATTGTTTAAGCATAGTTTGATTTTCCAGGCCAATAAAAATTGTTGGGAATGCCTTTTGTCAAACTATCGAAAGGTAGTAAGAATGGCTTTTNAGATCCAGACAAATGCAAATTCAACTGCCATTTATTTAAATGTACACGGCAGTCTTCTTCTTCTTCTTTTGCAAGTAGCACACATGGTCTAGTGCCGTAAGTGTTTGACGCTTTGACCTTGTTTACAGGGTGCTTGGACTTAATCAAATGAAAACCAATAAAGTGCGAGCGATCGGCCTACAAATACCCAATTTACAAGCCTGAACTGACCACAACATTGGACGTACGTCATCTTTATAAGGAACGGCTTAAGTAATTTATTAGACAAAGATTTAGGGGTTATTTTATGTTAGTTTAATGATAATATGGATATGTAGATGATAATTTAGGACGTTAATTTATAATATTTTTATAGTGACATATTTATGGTAGTTTATTAGATATAGTTCACGGATTACTTCAGGCAGTTATTTTTATGATAACATATGTAGGCCAAGGCCATTTAGAATATTAGAGTTTACTCGCTATTTTTTGAGGTGAGTAATGATCTTTAGAAAATAATAAAACTTATGACGACAATTATTAGAGTTTACTGTATTGATGGTGGGATGCCTATAATTCTTATGAAAATTTCTATGATGTATTTTTTATAGCACTCGGTGTGACGACTAATATGAAAGTTTTTTTTTAAAAAAACCCAGTTATAGTAACCAGTCTATTAATCAGTGCTCCCGCAAGGAGAAATATGGGTATTAAAATTTCATGAATAATCTTGACATATATATAATAATAAAATGTATTTACTATGTGCTCTCTTATTCATTAAATATATTTTTTCACTTTTCATTGCACTTCTATATGTGTATAATTAAATCCTTTATTTGAGCTACATCTGTAAAAGAGCGAATATTTATGCATTTTTTCGATAAACAAATTCCTGCGGCAGAAATCATTCTGCTTAAACATTAAGGCATTATTTTGGATCTCTATTGCACCTTATATGTGTTTCAAAAAATCCAAAGTTGCAACTTAAATGACTTGTCGATGTAAAATAAGATATATAGTTACTTTTTTTTTGCCTTTTGACCGGGGAAAAGTAAGCCTTGAATATTATGGATTGATTATTGGAGGGGCACAACCCCTGAACCACAACCGTACCGGCGTTGACAACAAGAAGCAAAAAGAGGAAAGAAATATTAAATACTATATATGTTCCGAAGTGGTAGGACACAAGCACTTCCTGTTCCTGGTGAACTTTATTTACCTCGCAGAAAGAACAAGACTGATGAAGCTCAGCAAACATCTTGAACGAACAAATAAAAATAAAAAAGCATCCGTCTTAGTCTTGCTGGCCGAGTGGCCGACCGGTCCTTTTTGACAGTTTTACCTGCCGTACGTACGGGACGGTTCGACTGGTGAACTTGGCCGGCCGGCGGCCGTGTAGTAGACGAATTGGACGGCGGCACAGTACGAAATTGCAGCTGCAGCTAGGGAACGAACCAAGTCACAACGAGATGCATGCAGCACGAGCGAGCGTGTGGCATGACCACATGATCAGGAACAAAGGACCACCACTGATCAGTGAATGAAATGGACCGAACATGAAAACACGAGAATTCAAAGAAAACGTATATGCATGGCCTGACCGCGGACCGGACCTATATATATATTGGTCGGTCCAACAGACAGGAAGATTAGACCATGCTTTAATTCTTTTCATTCAATACCTAATTCTCGCTAATCTCGTAGCAAAAGAAACTTGCATTATGTCCACAAATTAAACCAACAAGAATCTGCAAATTCTTGTTGTATTTGTAGGTGCACAACTCACCAGACCAAACACGTCTACTGCCTGTACTTGACCGGAGAAACGGCATTCGCTACCGGCCGTCAACCCCTTTAGCAAATCCAACGTGTTTAGTAGATTTCCTTCGCAACCCTCGTACAACTTGCGGTAGTTCTCTAGCATGCGACGGAACTTGACCCTCTCCTTCCCATTTTCATCTTTCTCAGCATCCCGCAAAATCTGTCCAAAATCATCCTGATCATCAATAGAGCCCCATCTTCTGCATCCCATTGTAGTATTTGCAAAAGTGTCGGCTTGATCCTGGTATGGAATGTTGTTATCATCCTCTTTATCATTATCCCTCAGAACTCTTCTTTTCCCATGCTTGGTCCAAACGAAATAGTTAGACATGGTGATCCTTCTCTTTTTTGCAAACTTTGTAGGGACAACATATGAATCCCGACAGAGACTTCCTCGCCTCCGCAACATCGAGAAATCCATGCGGTCCATCAAGGAATTCCTTCATGCATGTGTTTGTTGTCGTACATCCATTGCAGGTCCATCCGCATAATATCAAGTATGAGCCACATGCTAAATCAATAAAAATGAATAACCTCGTTTAGTCAATACATAATTTGCTACGTAATAAAAAATGCAAGAAAAAACACACTTTATTTAAATCAAAATGATTTTTTACATGATAAAAGTATAGCTCCGTACAAATACACAATATTATTTCATCAAAAGATTCAATTGGATAGGGAAAATATTCAAAATGTATCTTCCAACATAACAAAATGTATTCCACTAAATTCCTCTAAAAATATACTTTATAATTAGAGTCAATATAATTATCCAGTTATGACATCCATACAGTCATGAAAAAATGAAATATATCCTTCAAATAAAAATTTGACAAAATATACAAAATGCCACTAAAACTAATCACCATAGAGACCTTAATCTACCATAAATTGGAGCTCAATGTAGAGAAGAACTAGATAGATACAAATTGAAAACCCTAAAATTTCTGCATCACTTTCCCCCTTTAAATTCTTCTATAGAGCAAGAAATGCAAAATCGGAAAGGCAAAAAATAGAGAGATTGAGTTGCTAACTTTTTGGAGCACTTGAATGAAGAAAATCTTCACAAAACGAGATAGAAACTAAAAATATCTTCTCCTCCTTTTCGGCCACCATTTATTACAGAAAACATCTCGAGTTGTTCATGACTCGAACAGAGGAAGGAAAAAAATATTATTATAGAGAGCACATTAGTACCAGACGTTGGCTCGACCCGGTACTAACGACTCCTTTAGTATTGGTCCGTGCCACCGCCGGATACTAAAGTGCCTGGGCCCTGATTTTCCCAGTTAGTTTTACCTGGCGTACTCTTTTTTTTTGCGAGGAGAAGAGAGATCTTTATTACTCAGAAACAAGGTTACATTCCTGAGCAATAATTTGCTCGATACAAGCCGGTACAGCGAATCTCCAAACCGCCGAGTGTTTGGTACGCTTTGCCAGCTGCGCGAGTTCATGCGCTGCCCTATTACCCTCTCTTCTCGTATGGACACATGTCCACTCTGGAAGCCAAGATCCAGCTTCCTTCACCTCATCGACGATAAACCTCAGCTGTGCTCTTGAGTTGGGGGAATGCAGGGCACCAACCACCATGCTGCAATCCGACTCCAGCACCGACTTGATCTGCCTTCCCTGCGCTGCTAGATAGACGCCTTCCCTGCAGGCCAGCAGCTCGGTCTCCTCTGCATCCCGAACTCGCGGCAGGTGCTTCCATGCCGCCAACAGCACAGCCCCCTTGTCATCCCGGATTACCACGCCGATTCCTCCTTCACCCGACGTCGCATCGAATGCCCCATCTACATTAATCTTCTGCCAATCGACCGCCGGGGGGCACCAGCGTGCGGCTTCCCTAGGCCGCCGTAGACGCGGTCCTGCATCCAAAGACATATGAATTACGTTTTTACCTTTCGGGCCGATCATCTCCTCACCGTGCCGGATGGCGCACAGTTCAAGCCAGTATTTTTTCAGAAACCGCTCCGACCCCGCAAAGGTGAGTCCTTCTGCATCGTGAGTCAGATTATTGCGGACCTGCCATGTACGCCATAGAAGCAGCAGCACGCGCGCTCCTTGATCAGTTCCCAGGCTCGCGATGAACGCTATCAGACTCCCCGGCGAGACTTGCCAGAACTGTTGTTCATCCGGCAAGTCCCAATCCTGGCGCATCAGGCTTCGCAGGGTTTGCGCATGTCCACACGCGACAAGAGCGTGGCGGACTGTTTCCTCCTCCTTTCCGCACACCTTGCAGACACTATCTCCAACAATCCTCCGTAGCTTCTTGTTGTTTTCTGTTGCAAGGCCATTGTGCTCTACTTTCCAGCCGAAATTCAATACTTTGTGGGGGATCGGGATCTGCCAGTACTGCTTCCACATTGGCCTGCCTCGCAAGGCAGAAGAAGTGCTCGCGTTGCTTCCCCTGTTCACTTGTGCTAAATCCATTGCAAGTCGATAGGCGCTTCTCGCAGAATACAACCCATTGCGTTCATAGTGCCAGGAAATGAGATCATCAGCTCGTCTTGAGGGCAAACGGATGCTGAGAATCTCCTGGACGTCATGCGGCATGAAATACTGGTTAAGCAGCTCTTCATTCCATCGCATAGAATTGTGATCAATTAGCTGGGCAACCCACTTGAGTCGGCAGGGTCGGCGCTTACCAGAGGGCCTCATAGACCAGCCCCGTGGAACCCATGGATCTCTCCAAATTCGCACTTGTTCTCCGGATCCAATACGCCAGCATACACCCTGTTTCACCAGTTCCAAACCATGGACCAGTGCCTTCCACGTGATCGACTGGTTTGTAGTAAATGCCGTGTCCAATAAATTACCGTTAGGGAAGTATTTCGCCTTGAGCAGTCGTGCACATAGGCTCCCAGGGTTCTCAATGAGACGCCAGGCCTGTCGGCCCAACAGCGCCTGGTTGAACATCCTGAGGTCCCTGAAACCGAGACCTCCTTCTCCTTTTGGCCGCGCGAACTTCTCCCATCCAATCCAGTGAGTCCTGCGCTTGCCACCCATTTCACCCCACCTGAACTTCCGAAGAGTGCGTTCCAGGCTAGCATGCAGGGAATTTGGTAACTGAAACACGCTCATAGTATATACTGGAATGGCATGTCCAACTGATTTGATTAGCGTCTCCTTCCCAGCCGAGGACAGGCAGCGTTCGTCCCAGGCATTGCATTTCTTGATGAGTCTATCTGAAATTGCCTGGAATCTGTCGGCTCTTTGGCGTCCCTCCGGGGTAGGGAGGCCTAAGTATCTTGCTTCAAAGGTAACCCGGTGCAAATTAAGCTGTGCACGCACCTCTTCTATTACCTGAGCATCCTGCTTATCATTGAATAAGATGGAACACTTGTCGAAATTAATCATCTGACCCGTGGCTAGGCAATACTGGGCGAGGGCCTCCTTCACATTTTGAGCCTGTTCAGTATCGGCACGGAAGAAAAGGAGGCTGTCATCTGCAAACAGTAGGCTAGTTATAACCGGGGCACGTCTACACACTCTGATTCCTTCTATCAAACCCAAATCCACTTTCTTCTTCAGCAGCCTCGACAGGCCATCAGCCACGAACAGGAACAAGTAGGGCGACAACGGATCGCCTTGGCGTAATCCACGGGTAGGCTGGAAGGTGTCTNAGAGGGACACCATTGAAACGAACAGTGTAGCGTACAGAGGTGACACACGCCATGATCCACTGTACCCAAGTTCGANTGAAAGCCCAGTTTCACAAGTACTTGTTGTAGATAATCCCAGTCTACCCGGTCATATGCCTTAGCAAGATCCAGTTTATACGCGCAGAAGTTGTTCCGGTCAGTGTTACCTTGTTGTATAGCATGGAGACACTCGAAAGCAATCAGCACATTATCTGTAATCAGCCTGCCAGGAACGAAAGCACTCTGGTTTTCTGATATTATATCATCCAGCAGGGGTCTTAGTCTATTCACCAAACACTTGGAAACTACCTTGTACAGGACGTTACACAGGCTTATGGGGCGATAATCCTTTAGTTTCTCAGGGTGGGAAACTTTAGGAATCAGGACTATAGCAGTTTCATTTGCTCCTTCTGGCATCTGTCCACTGGTAAAAAACGCCCTGACTGCATGGATCACATCTTCCTTTAGGGTACTCCAATTTCTTTGGAAGAACCGGGCCGGAAACCCATCTGGCCCTGGCGCCTTTAAAGGCCCAATCTGAAACAATGCATCACTGATCTCCTCCTCTGAAAATGCTTTGCACAAGGCCTCGTTCATCTCAGCAGTAATGCAGCAGTCAAATAGTTCCGATAGACCCTGTGGCTGTACTAGTCTTTTGTATATAGATCACCGAAAAAACTGGCAACTAGTGCTTCCATACCCAGCTGATCCGACACCCAGTCACCCACGTCATTCTTTATCTTTCTGATCTTATTTTTCCTAGCTCTCCATGCAGCCCTTTGATGAAAGNTCGATCTCCTTCACGAAGCCAGTCAATTCTAGATCGTTGGAGCCAAAGCATCTCCTCTCGATACAGCAATTCATTCATCTCTGTAATTGTTCGCCGAATCTCCCCCTCATCTTGTTGTGCAGCTTGTAGTGTCCCCAGTTTCGTCCGTAGCTCCTCAAGCTGCCGACGAACCGACCCAAACTTTTCCATACTCCATTCTTTTAAAGACCGCATAGTGTTCTTCAAGGCCGAGTTTAGCGTTCCCAAATCTCCCCTGGTAAATTCTCTTCCCCAGGCTTCCTGTATGCAGTCTGCTAATGAGCTTTCCCGTTCCCACATGATTTCATAATACGCCTGCCTAGCCCGGGAAGGGCCCCTGCGCTCTTGCGAAACCTGGAGGAGCAACGGACAGTGGTCCGAACATGGTGAGGTTAAGTGCATAATGGACGTATCCGGAAAACGTGCAAACCAGGACGCAGTAGCCACCCCACGATCAAGCCGAACCTTCACGTTGCGCCTTCCTGGTTTCTTGTTATCATACGTCCAGGGAACACCTGCAAAACCAATATCATGCAAACCACAAAAGTCAAGAGTGTTACGAAAAGCCTCCATTTGACGCTCTCCCCTTTTTGTATCCGAAAAGTGCTCATATTGCCACATGGCCTCATTGAAATCCCCCGCAATTACCCATGGATCAGGCGACTTATCTTTTATACGCTGTAAAATTTCCCATGTACGGTGCCTATCCTCTAGGCGTGGTTCCCCAAAAACAAAAGTAGCGCGCCACGGGGGCGCATCCGGATGTTCCCGGACAGTGACATCGATATAGCGATCATTCATCGACAATAAATCAACCAAAAGGTTCTCATCCCAAAACAGAGCAATACCTCCACTTCTACCCTGACTGCTAACTGCTAAGCATCCTTTTAAACCTAATCTCCACCTAAGACCTTTAACACGACTCTCACTAATCATTGTTTCTGATAAGAAGACAAATTTGGGGTTATGACAACGCACTAAGGCGTCCAAATCGCGAACTGTCCGAGAGTTCCCCACCCCCCGGCAGTTCCAAACTATCGCATTCATTTCTCCTGACGGGCCTCACCATGAGTGCCCGTCAGGTTTTTGAACAGCCCTGTCGTCTGCTCCTCTGAAGTAGGAGTCCGCTCGCCTGTAGCCGTCTCTGGTTCAGTCGTCCCGTCCTGCTCCAAATCCGCGACCCCGATCCCACGCTGCATGACTGCATGCACCTGTTCACGCGGCTGTCCACCTTCCTGCAGCGGCCCCCCACACTCCTCAAGCAGTAAAGCAGGGTCCAAGCTTCCGATCTTGTACGACTTCTTGATCTTCTTTTGTTTTGCAATTTCCTTCACTGGACTAGGCCCTTTGAGGCCCGGCTTCTTCTCAGATGTAGCTCGTGCATGCGCAAGCTTTGCAGCCTGCAGGCGTTCCTGGATACTCCGGCGTTCTGGCTCCTGGTCGCCTCTACTGCCGAGCGTAGCCGAGCTAGCAGGGGTGCTCGAGCCTGCGTACGAGCTCAGTCCCGACACCCTCTCCTTCTCCCCCGTAGGTGCCAGCAGGTGCGGCACTTCTTCCTCCATGGAGACCTGCTGCATGCTGCTAGAGAGCGCATTACTTACTTCAAGTGGCAGCTGCACGGATAAGCCCACGACTCCTTCCCCCTCTATCCTTCCAGGTGTGGTGCTGCCATCCCGCTGCTTTCTTTTGCTGCTCTTGTCTGGAGTACTGCTACCTCCCCCTTGAAGCCGAGCAAGCTGCATCCCGCTAAAATTCAGTGCACGGTTCGCCCTTGAGGGTGCCACAGGGATCGTGAATGGCCTCTCCTCCTTTCGCTTCAGGGGTGATTTTCGCAGCCAATCTCCATACTTGCGCTGCCGCTGCTCATTGCCTTCTTCCTCCTCCAGCTCCTCCTCCTCATCCGGACACTCCCGTTTAGAGTGTCCCAAACGTCCACATACAAAGCAGAAGAACGGGACACTCTCATAGCCAACTTCAAAGCGCATCAGGCCCTTGTCGCGGATCTTGATCTCCACCACCGGCTTAAGCGGCTCTTCTAGTGGGAAGGCTACCCGGGCTCTGAGAAAGTTCCTCACCGGGCCCCCCACCTCTAGCACCTTAGTGCTAACCTTCTTCGCTAGGGCCCCTGCAAACGCCGTGGTCATCAGCACCACGGGAACATCGTAGAAGCGGACCCATAGGTTGATGGAGTCAATGACGATCTCTGATGGCCGGCTGATTCCATCATATGCGACCACAATCAGCGCATCCCCTTTATGTTTCCATGGGCCACCATTGAGCACAAAATTGTAGGTTGCTTCAGACGCGAACTCCAGGATGAAGCGATTCTCCCCCAGCCGCCGCACTGGGATTGGTTGCTCTAAACGCCAGGCTGCGCCCATCTCTTCAAACATCCCCTTGGGGTTCTGGTTGCTGGAGTAGTAGCGGGCCATGGCGAACCAGCATCCCCCCTTGACGCTCTCCTCATCCGACAGCTCAAAGTCGAATTCCTCCTCCACATCACCCCCTACTACAGCTTGCTGTGGTTGCATCTCCCCCTGCTTCACCAAGCCCTTGCCCTTCTCCACCGAAGCCCCTCCGTCCTCCTCGCTTCCATGCTGCACTGTCATCTGTCGCGCTCCTGCACTTCCGTTCATCTCCATCCTCCGCCCTAGGGAAAGCGCGGCCACTCCTCCACAGACCTTCGTGGACGGCTTCGGGTGGGCAGATCCCTCACCGGGTTCCCCTTTATCACCCCCACCGTACCAGGAAGAACTGCGAAGAAGACAGCCACGAAACCCTAATTGTTGGCAGAGACGAAGAAACACGGGGTTTCCAACTCCGGGCGGCGGCGGCTGCATATCTATAGTCGAGAAACGCAGCAGGCCGTGTCCGCCTAGAGATTGATTCCATCCCGACTCCGGATTCATATGCTTCCCATGGAAGTAGCCACGGTCTCTCACGAATCCCACCGCGACACGGGGTAGACGCAGAGTAGTTTCCGAGCGACACAACGCCCCCGGTATCCAGTTCCATCCAGGGGAGAGTCCCATGGAGATCACGCGGAAAATTGACTCAGACTTCACTGCCGTCGGTCAGAGGAGTTGCGAGCGCCGCCGTCGCCCCCGATCGCCATCGCCCCTTGCTCCGTAAAAACCGGATCTCAACAAGGACGGGCTATTGAACAGTTACCTGGCGTACTCGACGGCTCGAGAGTGATTAGATGAGCTGAAAGGCAGGCAAATCGCGAAAGTTTAATTGCAGCTAGGTAGCCACACGCAGAAGCAAGACCAAGTCAGAGCAACCAGCTGCGCGAGCTAGAGCACACTGCTGATACATTAGGAACGGACCAATAAGATATACTCCGCCGCGACTGCATGCTGCTAGCTCATGGAACTGGACCATGTATGCAAATTCAAATCGGCTCAACCTTGAAAACACGAGAATTCAAACAACGTATATGCATGCATCCCCATGGACCTGTTATTATATATTATTGGTCCGTCCAACAAACAGAGACTGGACCACTATTAATTATACTAATCCCTTTCAAAAACATGATTCGCTGATTTCGTATGTACGTCGCAAATTTAAAGAAATACTCTCACAAATCAACAAGAAACTAAAGATGTTTGAGAGCTCACTACATGAAACGTCCGCAT
>JAZFNS010082288.1:5742-15920 GCA_037127165.1 Alloteropsis angusta | reverse complement strand
ATCAGATCAGCAAGATCATATGCAAACTCCTCAATGCGCTTAACAGGGGGTCTTGGACCACCGTAGAGAACTTTTTCTTTAGCACACCAAGCTGAGGTAGACCCCAAACTGATAACTGCAGAACCAAACACATCACTGTACTTGCGGCATAGCATCTTGGCTTCCAAGCAAAAAGCAGTGTACGCTTCACGTATAGCAGCAATGTTATCCCTTCCGTTATCCAGAGCTGTGCTGAACAGCATGGACCAAGTTTCTGCACAGAGTGCCCTCTTCTGCACAGCACGCAGTTCTCCATAGTTCACATCCTGGACCACCACGAAACAGGCACGGCACAGGTGGGAGATGGCTTCATCACACATGCCTTCAGCAGCTTCAGATTTAGAGGAAGCATCATCGCTGTAGAACCTCTGCCTCTCCCTGACTAGAGATACACCCGAAGGAGGGATCTCCATCTCAAGGAAGCCACGGAATACTGNATCTAGGCTCAACCACAATGCCAAAACCTATAAAGTTCAGCCCAAGATAGCTAGCGATTTNACACGGCGAGCAGCCTGTAAAACACGTAAAAAAAAAATAAATAGACTAATCTTATTTCTGTGTTATTATCCGACACAAAGCTCAGCCAAACAATGCTTACTCCAGGCACGTTCACCAGCAAATGCTCATCTCGAATTTCCATCTCCCGAATCATCGCTGCACGATCCGCGGCAACAACCAAGCGTGACCAATCGAACCTTGCCACTTCAGCCTCGGATGCAGTCAGGAACACCAGTTCTGGTTCATAGTCGGCAGCAGCGTTGGCTCCCTGGTTCCCTCCCTGCGGCTGATTCGCCATGCCTTCCGACACGTCGGACGGTCCGCTCCCCTGTCACCAAAAAAGCAAAAGATTCCATCGCAAATCCCCTCCAACAACTAAATCCTCGACGACCAATGACGCCAAACTCACCACACGTCGGAGCTTCCTGGGACGAGGAGACGGATCCAGAGGGCAGCTCCGTTTACCGAACGCCATTTGCCTGCGACGGCCGTCGGCGCAAACGAGGGATGCCCTCCTGGATCTACACCGTACGGCGTCGATGAGTCTGAGAGGTCCCCCCTCGGTGGAATGATGACGACAGGGCGGCGATAACGACGGAGTACACCGTATATATAGACGCGATCCGGCCCCGCGTCTCCTGCACGCTGTTCTGCCAAATATCGGGAAACGTAACGGCGCTGGCCCAGCTGTGCTTTGAGCCCATATGTGATTTCACGCGACGCAGCCCAATGTACACGTAAAATGGCATACAGCCCACGATACAGCCCGGCCACTTCTACAGGCGCAGCGAAGCGCGCGAGCCTACCTAGTTATATATAGCATGTCGAGAGAATATTTACTGGAGACACGGACAAGTGGGTGCGTTGCGAGGGCAAGTGAGTATGGGCCCTTTTCTCTTAAAAAGTGGGTATGGGCCTTGTGCTTCACCAGCTCACCGATCTTGCAGTAAGATACTCAGATTACGCTAGCCCGAAAGAATTTGGGAAGCGTTGAACCTCCCATACGAGGCCGCACCTTTGTTATATAGGCAGAGAATAACCCCCTGCGTGGTTTACAGATATGCACCTGAATTTGTTTAGAAGAATCTTATCTAACTACTTAGATTACAACAAGAGATATATACTAGAAGATCTTCTTAACAAACTCAGGTATATTGTTGTACAAGATGCGCATACAATCTAACACCCCTCCCTTAATCTCAACCGGGTATTGCCAGGTTTAGATTATTTCTGAATCCTTCAAGCTTGCGTACTGTCAATGCTTTTGTGAATCCATCTGCAATCTGATCTTCAGTGGAGAAAATTTGAACATCAAGCAGTTTCTGTGAAACTCTTTCTAGTACGAAATGATAGTCTATCTCTACATGCTTTGTACGTACGTGAAATAACGGGTTTGCTGACAAATAGGTGGCACCAATGTTGTCACACCATAATCGAGCAGTAGTAGGACATTGTATGCGAGTTCCTTGAGCAGGGACTGAACCCAGATGATTTCCGCTGTACAATTCGCCATTGCTTTGTATTCGGCTTCAGTGCTTGATCGAGAGACTGTCGCTTGTTTTCGAGCACTCCATGAAACCAGATTATTTCCAAAGAAAACAGCAAACCCTCTAGTAGACCGATAATCATCCACACAGCCGGCCCAATCAGCATCTGAGAACCCACTAACAAGAACAGAACGAGACTTGCAAAATTTTAAGCCAATATTCATAGTATGTTTCAAATACCTGAGTATCCTTGGCTGCTGTCCAATGAGCTGCCGTTGGAGCATGTAGATACTGACAAATCTTATTAACTGAGAATGAAATATCCGGCCTTGTTGGTGTTAGATACTGCAGGGCGCCCAACTATACTTCTGTATCTTGTAGCATCTTCCGGTCCAAGTGGAGTTCCTTCAAAAGCTGACAGTTTTTCTATTGTAGAAAGAGGAGTGTTTGCAGGTTTGCAATTTTGCATACCAGTTCTTTTCAACACATCTCTTGTATATTTAGTTTGGCACAAGGTGATTCCATCATTATTCTTTTCAACCTCGATACCCAAGAAATAATGCAGATCGCCAAGATCTTTCAAGGCGAAATCGGACTTGAGAACTTGTAGAAGTTCCCTGGTTGCTTCTGCCGAGGAGCTAGCTACAATGATGTCATCAACATATATTAACATGAACATGGTAAGGTTACCCTTCCTGTAATATAATAGAGACGTATCTGCCTTTGAAGACTTGAATCCAAGTGTGATTAGCTTTTCACTTAATCTATGGTACCACGCCCTTGGAGCTTGCTTAAGACCATAGAGTGCCTTGTCTAGCTTACACACATAATCCGGATAAGACTTGTCTAGAAAACCGGGAGGTTGTTTCATATAAACTTCTTCCTCTAGAACGCCATGAAGAAACACATTCTGGACATCCAACTGCCTAAGACTCCAGTTGTTTGAGACATCAATCGACAGTATTAGTCGTATAGTTGCTGCTTTTACCACGGGACTGAATGTGTCCTCATAATCAATTCCGTACCTTTGCTTGAAGCCCTTAGCTACTAGTCTTGCTTTGTATCGATCAACAGATCCATCAGATTTTCTTTTTACCTTGTACACCCATTTACAATCAATTAGATTTCTCCCTTTCTCTGGTGGTACTAGGTGCCAAGTCTTGTTCTTGTGCAAGGCAATGAACTCATCATCCATAGCACTCTTCCATTTTTCATCATGTAATGCTTTAGACAAATTATCTGGTTCACCAGTGGCAGTCAATAATCCATACCGTACTGTTCCATCTGTATATGCTCTTGGCTTGTGTATTCCAGCTTGGAGTCTGGTTCTTGGCCGGACAGCTGCTGCTTCTGCGTTGTTATCAGCAATGGAGCTCACACGCGCACCGACCACAGCCGATCCTGGAAGATCAACATCGAGTTCCGGAGCCGGAGTAGAAGATCCGTGCGGCGGAGGAGATCTGCTGGTGTCGTGCGTGCCTGGCGTAGAGGATCCGACTGGCGGTGTCGGAGTTGGTCCCCCACGATCGGGCAGCGCGCGAGACGGACAGCCACCGCTACGTGGCGGCATGGCGTTGGCGGCAGAAGAATCCTCCGGCTGCTGTTGCTGCCGGGGCGCCTGATCCGAGGAGGATCCGCCTGAACCTCGGACTGAATCGCCAGGAGAATCACCATGGTGTTCTGTGCCAGAGGGAAATTCTGTGTGCTGTTCATTTTGAGTCAAATTTGAAGCCAAACTCAAATCTGTTTGTTCCTGTGTACTCACAAATTCATTAGTGTCATTAGCAAGGGTATAATCAAGCCCATGGTCATGTAATGAGTAAGCTCCTGAAGAAAAAAGATGGGGTGGAAGGAGACTGATCTCAGTTCTAAGACGGGCTCCAACATTCGAATGAAGAGTAGAAAAGGGAAATATGGTTTCATCGAAAACCACATTCCTGGAGACATAAATACGACCCGTAGATACATCTAGACACTTATAGCCTTTGTGAAGATTACTAAAGCCAAGATACACACATTGTTTTGAACGGAACTGAAGCTTATGAGCGTTATATGGTCGTAGGTTTGGCCAACAGGCACACCCAAACGTCCGAAGTGAGTTATAATCGACTTCTTTCGAAAGGAGACGATGAATGGGAGTACTACCTTGCAGAACCCGACTAGGGGTGCGAAATAGGTGGCAGCTAGGAAAGCCTGATCCCAAAATTTTAGGGGCATTGCGGCTTGAGCAAGTAAGGAAAGTCCCACTTCAACAATATGACGATGCTTACGCTCAGCAGATCCATTCTGCTGATGCGCATGAGGACATGAGACAAGATGCGAAATGCCAACCTTGGTAAAAAATGAATGGAGTTTCTCATATTCACTACCCCAATCCGACTGCATAGCAAGGATTTTTTCTACCAAATTGACGTTCAACTAGTGCTTGAAACTCATGAAATCACTGGAAAACTTCAGTTTTATGTTTGAGAAGATAGATCCATGTGAATTTACTGTAATCATCTATGAAACTTACATAAAATTTATTCCTTCCAAAAGAATCACATGTTGGGCCCCATACATCTGAGAAAATTAAATCTAAAGGAGAACTCGACTTGCTAACCGATTTAGGGTAGGGAAGCTGATGGCTTTTACCCTTTGACATGAGTCACACACGGACGCTGAACTAGACACACTAGAACATGGCAGATTGTTTTGATGAACAACTTGCTGGACGACTTGATACGATGGATGCCCCAAACGACAATGCCACCGTTCTAGGGAAGGTTTGGCTGTAGAGGTGGCACTGAGAGCATGTTTATTCTTGAGGGCGGCAGCAGGAAGCGGATAGAGACCACGTCTACATCTTCCTTCCAGAAGAGTTTTCTTCGTGATTTTGTCCTTAACGAAAAAGGAATCAGGGTGAAATTCAACATATGCATTGTTATCGGCAGCTAGTCTATGAACTGAGACAAGATTTTTTGTAGTACTTGGAACATGAAGAACTTTATCAAGAATGAGATTTCGTTCAGGAGTATGACAAATTACACGACCAATGTGCTTGATATGCATACCTGCCCCATTCGCCGCATGGATTTGATCACCACCAGTATATCTTTCGCGAAGCACCATCTTGTCCATGTCGCCAGTGATGTGATCCGTAGATCCAGTGTCAGTATACCAGTTGGTATCTACACCATAGCTATTGCTGCCCACAGAGTTTGCACTCTTTTCTTCAGGAACGACGAAGTGCTCATCGAATCTGTACCAGCAGTCGACCGCCGAGTGTCCATCCTTCTTGCAGACCTGGCACTTGACTTTAGGTTTGCCAGTATTGTTGTTGGGGGCGCCACGGCCACGGCCACCATTGCCGCGCCCTTGATAGCTCCGGCCACCACGGTTTCCACCACCACGGCCGCCAGTGCGACGTCCACCACGGTTGGCTGCATTCGCAGATGCGCCACCGTTTGGACCTTGGAGTAGATCCATACGCTGTTCAAAGGTAAGGAGCTGGGTATACAAGTCAGTGACAGTAATCGGCTCCTTCCTAGCCATTACGGCAGAGACAACAATATTAAAATCAATATCAAGACCGGCGATGATGTAGGAGATGAGATCTTCATCTTCCAGACGCTTGGCGGCTGAGGCCATCTCATCTGATAGCGAACGCATTTTGGCGATGTAGTCGCCGATGGTGAGAGCGCCCTTCTTGGTTGTTGCCAGCGCGATGCGTGTGTTCACCACCCGAGCGCGAGTCTGTGAGGCGAACATCTCCTCGAGTGCCAGCCACAGCTCACGCGCGGTGGTGAACGTTGACACCTGCGCCAGGACATCGCGGGAGAGGGAGCCGACGATGTAGCTAAAGACCTGCAGGTCCTGGGCGAGCCACGTTGTGTACGCCGGGTTTGGAAGCTTCTGCTTCCCATCTGATCCGCCATCGATCGTCAGAGGTGGTGCAACGACGGTGCCATCTATGAGGCCCATCAGTTGTGTGTCGCGGATTGTCGGCATCACTTGCACCTTCCATAGCGCAAAGTTCGACTTGGTGAGCTTCTCTGTCACCGGATGGCCGATGACGGTGTTGAGGCCTAGATTGGTGGAGGAGCTCGACATTGTCGACCAGGCTTGGAGTTGGATGTTTTAGAGGATGGCTCTGATTACCAAGAAAGAATTTGGGAAGCGTTGAACCTCCCGTAGGAGGCCGCACCTTTGTTATATAGGCAGGGAATAACCTCCTGCGTGGTTTACAGATATGCACCTAAGTTTGTTTAGAAGAATCTTATCTAACTACTTAGATTACAACAAGAGATATATACTAGAAGATCTTCTTAACAAACTCAGGTATATTGTTGTACAAGATGCGCATACAATCTAACATAGCCAGCTGTTAATTTTCGTTTCCTAATTTAATAATGTGACACTGCAAGTGACTATGGGTGGCATTACCATCTCTATAGTTTAATTTAGATACGTGGAATGAGTGTCCATTGCTTGGTCAAACTTAAAATAGTTTGACTTAAAACAAAACCAAAAGGACACTCTTTGTGGGACGGAGGGTTTAGTATTATTAATACATCATTAAAAACAGTATCATATATAGCGGAAAATGGTGCCGACGTCTTAGGCCGGCACATATTTGGGCACCCTGCTTCTTCGTGAAGATTGATCACAGTCGGCGAGACGAGAGGCGGGGTTTTATACTTAGTTCAGACCCTTGAGATCGAGTAAACCCCCTACATCTAGTTGTTGTTTGTATTGATTCGGTGAATACAAAATATAATGTGTAATAATGTCGACGTCTTAGGTCGGCGCATATTTGGGCAACCTGCTTCTTCACGAAGATTGACCACAGTCGGCAAGACGAGAGACGGGGTTTTATACTATAGTTCAGACCCTTGAGATGGAGTAAAACCCCTACGTCTAGTTGTTGTTTGTAGGATTTTTGGGGCTCTTGCACCTGTTTTGAAGTGCAATTGTGATTTTGCCCTAATTTTTAGAACTTTGTGATTTTGCCCTTCATTATTCGCTAGTCAATGCGTTTTTGCCCTTTGTCTTTGCGTATTTGCCCCTGTTTTAACCATTGACCAGGGGCAAAGTCGCATTGACTTGTGAATAGTGAATGACAAAATCACAAAGTTCAAAAAATAAGGGCAAAATCACAATTGCACTTTGAAACAGGGGCAACACAAATGCCCCTCGGTGAGTACAGAATACAATGTGTATCAAGTGCCCTCTCATGAGATGGTCTAGCCTAAGAAGTTGACATTACAGCTGTCAAGGATTAGTGGACATATTTATGGGGGAATGCTAATTTCTCTTCCTCAAGAGCTTACAGAGCACTCATAGGAACTTCTTATGCTCACCCTGTACACAGGTAAATTTTTGGAAAACCTCTTGCCAGAAGAAATAAAAGGTTTTCTTCTGGCTCCTGTTGAGAGACCGTGCCAGTACAAGAGAACTTCTGTGTAGAAAGAATATGGCTCTCCCCAGTTATAATTGTGTGCTTTGTGCTAACCCCCCGAGGAGTCAGGCTTCCATTTATTCATGTTGTGCCCGTTTGCTCAAGCCTGCTGGGCGTTGTTGGGGCTGCAAATTGATATCCTCCTACAACCATTTGATCAGCTGGAAAGTCTCAAGTTTAAGTTAAATGTGGCCTTCTCCTTGGATATCATTGTCACGATGTGCTGGTGCAGTTGGATGGTATGCAATGATTTTATCTTCAGAAATTTGGATCCCTCGCTGCTGGATTGCAAGTCTGCGTTTCAGAAGCAATTTGCATGGGTTATTCTCAGACCATGTGCCAAACACTCACCCCAAATGAAAGCATGGCTCGAAGCCTTTGTGTAATCTTGTTTATTTTCTTTGTTTCCTAATTTGACTTGTAATACTGAGACCGGGACCCGTTCTTTCTTTTCTTAATATATATTATAATCAGCAGGGAATAATCCCCTCCTGTTTCCTTGAAAAAAGTTGAGATACCCTTTATGTATAGGACCTTCCACTATTTATATCTGGGGTGACCTGACTTACAAGACATAGAAACACCTAAACAGACTAGGACTCTATCTGTAGAGCGAATCATCCTTCCTTGAATAGGCTGTCATGTCCTGCAAGAAGTTCCTTGGCATCTAGTTCCTGGTCGGGTACCCTGGTATTATGGCTCCAACAAATAGAAAATAAGATAAAAACAACTACATGCATCATCAAACACATGCTCTGTTTGGACCAGTTACTTTTAGTAAAACACTAGTTTTTTGTAAGCTTTGGTTGATCCAAATTGGATCTTAGTCTTTTCAGTTTTTTGAGAGTATGTGATTTGTATATGTATAGATAGATACTAATCTCTCTCCCTCTCTATTTATCAGGTGGGACATTTTTCAGTTTTTGTATGCAATATCTTCAATAGTACGTAGCTATAAAAGCAACATCATATTAAACACAATTACAATTTGAATTTATTGATACTATTTTATGAATTGAACATGCATATTTGACAAATTGTTGTAAAAAACTTACTTTTTTTTCCAAATAAAAAAAGTACATGGTAAACGGACCGATTGGCTATATTAACATCTTAACTTCCATAGATTTTTTTCCAATGATATTTTAAATGAGATCTTGGGTGGATAGAAAAAAGAAAATGCATGTTACGAGACATAAGATCATCATAGATTTATGATTATTTGGGGAGAAAGACATCATTAAACTTTGCAAGCCTACAAATTTAGTGAAGAGTTCAAAAAATGACATAAACTTCTTACTAAGACCAAACCAAAAACATCGAAATAACATCATAAACGGAGCCGCACGTATAAGTATGAGGTAAATATAAATGGCACAAGATAAAAAAAAAACATCATACATGTGTAGGGTCGCACCTAACAAGAGTTGTCGTGGCAAGTGAAGAAAACCCCAAGGGGATCAGGTAGGGAGCAGGATTGTAGGAAAGCTGGAGGGGGAAGGGAGCAAGATGTGCATGAATGCAAACGGCCTCCGCCACTATAGCCTCACGGCGGCCAGACAACAGACAACACATGTGCCGGTGTTGAAAAGGTCCTGTTTGGCAACAGAGCCCATGGGTCACCTCGCGCCGACCACGCGGGGTCAGAGAAACAATCTCATGTAATCAAATTGTATTAACTGATTTGATTATCCCATTTTGAGAAAATTGACAATTGGGTCCATCTATATTATTATTATACATTTATACCTATACCAATTGGGTCCACTCTTATTTCTAAAACCAACAGCTCGATCCGAATCGTCTTTCTTGGATCTAGGAAAAGAAACAGATGCACGAAAAAAATTGGATCAGGACGAAACAGAAATTCTGCGCCAGCTTCACAGAAATTTCTGCAGACAAAAGCTTTATTTTGATTTCTCTGCCTTGGTTTGTTGTTGAATAAAGCATTCTCTTAGCGTTGACCGGCGTCCTCTCGATGCTAGGCACAGAATCTATGGTAGCCCAAGGCGGGCTCGCCTCATCTTGTTATACTCAAGCAGCCTCTGCACGTCAGGAATCACCTCCTTGACGCCGTCGAGCACGCCGAACCGGTCGGCCCACGCCGCCAGGAGCGGCGTCTTGGCGGGGTCGATGACCCGGACGCCGCACATGACCTCGGAGGCGCGCAGCCACCCGAGGAAGCCGCCCAGCACGACGTCGACGAGCCCGACGCCGTCGCCGCCGAAGAACGCCTTGCCCTTCGAGCACTCCGCCAACGCATGCTCGAACTTCTCCAGGACGGCCACGACCTGCCTCGCCGCCTCTGCCCTGTCCTCGCCCGTCCTGCCGCTGTAAACGGGTATCCACGTGCTGAAGAGCTGCACGCCAATCACAATCCGGCAGGTTTTCTGTGGAAATGGTTGGGATTTGGGAGATAGATTACAGAAATAAGCTACGTGTGTACCTTGTCATCGACGTAGGAAGCCCATAATCGAGCGACGGCGCGGTCGTAGGGGTCGTCGGGGAGGAGGCGCGGGCGGCAGGCCGGGAACGCCTCGTCGGCGTACTCCACGATGACGCGGGACTCGCAGACGGGCCGGCCGTTGTGGAGGAGCACCGGCACCTTCTTGTGCACGGGGTTGGAGGCGAGGAGGAGCTCGCTCTTGCTGCTGAGGTCGTCCTCGACGTATCGGTACGCGAGGCCCTTCAGGTTGAGGGCGATGCGTGCCCTG
>JAZFNS010081520.1:1560-12054 GCA_037127165.1 Alloteropsis angusta | reverse complement strand
CTCTAGGTTGCAAAACTCTTTGGGTGGGTGCAAACACTAGAAGAAAACCTTAGTTGCACATCTAGATAGCTTGTCTTAGTTTCATATTGTGCAAATAGAAGGCATGTGGTAGGCTAAGTTTTTAGAAAGCCTAATTCACCCCTTCCCCCTCTTAGGCTATCACAAGCATCGATTTCTTTTAGGCGGGAGAAGTTGGCAAAGGACTTATCTTGTATGGCAGGAGAAAGTTGTGATGACTCATGTGCTTTTCGTGTATCCCACATTGGGAGAAAAGTATGGAGTAGCTCTTATGCTATTCTAGTATTGACCGTGCAGTTTTATTGTGTCATAGTCATTAAGCACTCAATGAGTTTAAGGAGAATAGAAAGTTATAGACGAACCAAAAGATAAGAATGACATGCGAGCGTGACTTGCAGAAGTACTAATGATAAAGGACTCTGTTGTGTTCTTGAAGTGGAATGAGGAAAAAGTACTCCCATACGAGTTAAGAACTAACTTTATTTTGCATGACATAATCATGTGAATGAAATAAGTAATCAAAGTTCCTCATTCACAAAAGTTTTGAATGGTTTTCAAATTGTGGCAGAAAAGTTTACGCCACATTTCGAGGGAGGGAAATGAAAGATAATTAAGAAAGACACTCCCTTACACTTCAGATAGGCAAGAGTGATCTATAAAAGATGAATGTGATCATCAGGGGAGTATGATGGTCATAATAATGATACCCCTAAAGCAAAGAAATAGCTAAATTCCTGAACGGACATTTTATGGTTCTGATGGGAAGATAGCGTAGTCAACCGGTATTCATATTGGACAAGTTTCAGAGTTATTAAAGCGGTGCTTAAGGTGCCATATATGTTTTAACAGTACAAACCCAAATAATAAAGTTTAAAGATACACTATTTTTATAGAAGATGGAGTAATCTGGGGGAGCATGGTATTTAAATGCCTAATACTTGAATATAAGTGGGATTGCATGCCCACTCCAATGTTTTAAGAGCGACAAATTATTTAATACATGTTGATATTGTATGACTTATACAACACCTGTTGTTAGCTCTTCAAAGAAGATTAATAAGTAAACAAGGATCTTGTGATACAGGAGCTTGTAGAATCAATTGCCTCTTGGCAATGAAAGAGCAACAACAACCCCATACGAAAGAAGTGCAAATAGTGAGGCCTTAGATGGTCTCAAAGAATAAGAAAATCAGATATTTCTGTTGACTATAAAGTCTGTTAGTGAAATTCAAATGGAGGGTAATCCCACCTCATTTGAAGAAGCCATGAAAGGCACTCGCTTGTCTAAATGGCAATGAGCTAAGGATACTGAAATGAAATTGCTGATTACCAATGATGTTTGGGACTCAGAAGTAATTCCCAATGGAGCCCAAACAGTAGGTTGTAAAGGGTCTACAAGACGAAATGTGACTCCAAAGGGAATATGTAAAGATGTAAAGCGTTACTTGAATCGAAAGTTTTGCGCAAAGAGAATGAATAGATTACAATGAGTGCTAGTGGCACATCATGATCTGAGTTACATCAGATGAAAGTAAAGGCAGCATTCCCCAATGTTGTTTGTATGAAAATGATTACATGGCACAACCCAGTGGTTTTGTTTTGGAAAGAAAAGAACGTAAGGGATGCCACGTGTAGAATTCTCTTATGGACTAGAGCAAGTCTCTAGACAGAGGCATTAAAGTTGAAGAGTCAATTAGAAATTTGGGTTAAAGAGATTGAGAGGACAATTGCATTTGTACAAAAGTAATAGAATGGGAAATTCATTTCCTAATCCTATATATGTGGATGACACCTGACTTGCTAGTAGTGATGTCAATCTACTGCAGGAGAAGAAGAAGTTCTTGTCCTCAAGGTTCAATGACAGTGTTCTCGGTGAAATGTCTATCGTTATAAGAATTGAAATTCACCAAGATAAAAGAAAGGGGGTATTAGGACTATCGCAAATGCATGATAAGAAAAGACTCTAAAAAAATGAAGTATGCATGCGAGAAAACCTACGCCTGTTCTTATAGTCAAGGGTAATGATTTTGGGAACTTTAGTGTTCCAAGAAACAATACGAGATAGATCAAATGAATATGGTACCATGTGCTTCAGCTATTGGAAGTTTAATGAATTCACAAGTATGATATTACCCTGACATAGTTCACATATCCGGGTTGTTTTGGCAAAAGTCCAGTCCAGATATAGATCACTGGAATGGAGTTAAGAATGTCGGCCTCATGCTAAGTTGCAAAGAACGAGTGCTCTCAAAAGGTTGTGAGTACAAACATAGAACCTTGTGAAATGTGTAGCAAAATCCACAATTGTCGCTAACATTCGCACTTGGAGTTTTTGTGTGGAGAAGCTACAAAATGAAACAATTATCATCAATGTGGTGCAAAGACATGGTATAGCATGATGTGAGGCTGAGGGACAGACAAAATGGTTGAGGAAATATGTACCCGATGTTGATAATGGTTGATAATAGCAATAACCATTTAAGTATTTTTCTCCTATGACAACGAGTCAATTGTGCTGCCAAACACATTGACGTTAAAGTTATACGTTGTAGAGGAGAAAGTCTGGAATCATGTTGAAATGCATTGAGCATATAAGTAACAGGCAAGTGCTTGTGGATCCGCTTATTAAAGGCTTACCGCCCAATGCGTTCAGAGAACACACAGTTGACATGGGTTTTATGGTATAGCCTATGATTTTCGGACAATAAAGGGCCCAAGGTTAAAGAATCTATTTCAGAACAGAGATGTGTATTGTAGCTGTCAAGTCTATCGGCAATTGACCGTGATGATGGGGCATGCTCTATGCACTTATTTGTGATGGAATAGGAAAAGAAGTAAAATGTATAAAGTTAAGAGTATAAGATGAGATCAAGGGGGAGAATGTTAGATTGATCTCCACCAATTGGCCCAACGGCGAACTGGGCCTTTGACTCGCATCCTGATCGGGGACGCTCAGCCCAATAAGGCTGGTAGGCCCCTGTCGCGCAGTGCTACAAATAGGAAGTGGAGGCCAGGGCACACGGCATGAGGTTTGCCGCCACAGTAACAACCCCACTGTCCTAACCCTAATCCGATCTCAAGAGAGGCGCTGCCAGCGACGGGAAGCGCCACCAGCAGCTTCACCGTCGTCCATGCGTCACCCCGACGTCCACGTCACCGCCGGGGCGTCATTGCTACACTATGGTATGTCGTTTACAAAGATTTACCCGCTCGATACGCTCCTAGAAGATCCAAAAGTTCTAACACCTAGCTCTGGTGCTCCGCTGCCGGTGCTGCTTGCGTGCCCCACCACCGCCGTTGGCTTGCCCAGCCTACGCTCCACTGCACTGCCGTGGGTGGCCACCTCCCTCAAGTTCCTGCGCCTATACATGAGCTGCGTCACTGGTGGTCGTGGCCTGGCGTGCTCCACCCCTGCACTGGGCGCCACGCAGGACCAGCGAGCTCGGCCACCGGCACCATGCTGCCCTCCCCTCCCCCCACCGAGTTCCACCTCCAGCAGCGGGCACCACGCGCACGCCTGGCATCCTCCAGCTCCGGTGCCATGCTGGCCCGGCTAGCTGTTGCCCTGGCCCCAGCACTACGCTGTCCCGGTGAGCTTCGCCTCCGTCTGTGGGTGACATGCGCAAGCCTAGCAGGCTCGGCGAGCTCTGGCCCTGGGCCTCGGCTCCGCGTTGTCCCGGCAATCTCAGCCTCTGGCTTCAGGCGCCATGCGCAAGCCTGGCAGGCGCCGCCACTGTCACAACCTCATGAGCATTTGCCCAGCAAGCTCCACCCCTGGCCGCACCTACTCACACGTCGCGTCGTTCGCCATGGAGCTCGGCCGGTTCCTGCTCCTTGTCAGTCCATGGCAAGCCTTGCTGGGATATGAGGTGAGAATGGATATTGGATAAGATTGAGGCCCTGTTTGTAATGAGGGAATAGAACAGAGGAATGAAAAACACATGAAAATTATAAAGAGTGGTGTTTGGAACGTAGGAATAGGAAACAAAAAGGATGGAAAGTTAAGATTTGTTAAAAGCAAATCATCATAATCAAATAAAAACATCGATTAGATTTATGATGAAAAACAATCACCAGAACCAAAACCAGCTTGTTGACCGATGGGCCATGAAGAACATGAGTGGAGGCCCCCTACAAGGCACAGCTCTCTTTTACCCCTTCGTTCTTATCTGCTTCCTATCTTTATCCATTGGCTGGTTATCATCCTCTCTCTTAGTTGTTGTTCTACTTGGAATCTCAGTCCGGGCCGGCGGCTTCCTTCACCACATTTTCGTCTTCTCCATCAAAGGTGTTGCACAGCGTGTTGTTCTCCCTTGCAGCTGCGTATTTGGACAGAAAGTGGCAGCAGGCGCGAGCTCGACGGTGTTACGTCTCAGTAGAGGTGCAGATCGATCTAGACATGGCATCTCGATCTGTTGCCAGGTCGGATTTAATGACTTTTTCCAACTTCTCATGTCTTCATCTCGCCTCCATTTTATGTCGCGCGCACACATTCCTCGGGCTTCCATTAAAATTTTGAGTCGGAGTGGATGTTTTGATTCCTACATTTTGTTAAGGAACATTACCCTTTCCAAAGGAACAGCCGGCTTCATTCTTTTGATTCAAACGGCGACTGACATCATCAAAACATAGGAATCACATTCCTATGAGATTCCTTTGAGAATCCTTCGTTCCAAACGAGCCCTGAGTGGCTGAGAGCGAGAGAGAGGATACGATAGTAAGGTAGTATGAATTTGGCAGCTGGTGATATTTTTTGATAACTCAATTCCCTAGGGTGCGGTAGAATTTCGTAGGGAACATTGCCAGCAGTGCTTCCATAGTGCCATAATGGTGTTATCACCCTATGACTTCCCTAGGAAAGGGTTGGATTCCTAGTGAAATTAGAATTTCCCTATGGTTTTGAAGTATTGTTCTAGGGAAATAATCTTCCCTACAAAATTTTGATTTTTCATGGGGAAACAAAATAACCCTAGGAAGACAAAAAAAATTTAGTGTTAATGCTTGCCCTATCAAACTTTTTAGAAACCAACCTTCACAGACTACAATCAAATGGAGCAATGCTGCTAGACAATCCATTTTCCCAGCCTCTTCAAGAACAATCAACGGTGACATGTTTCCACTACCAGTTATAAAGTTGGTGGAGGTAGTGAATGTTGGAGCCGACGCGACGAGAACAAAAACACCGGTACTATCAAGACCAAATTGGTTCAACCAGTCAGGGATGATCCAGTTTGTGGATTGGCGTGCAGGACATGGATCAAAACGGCATGGCCCTCTAGATGCTCACTGATCTCGGTACAAACTAGCTAGATATCTCAAGGAGAACTTTGTAATCATAATCAAATAAAATATGTGTAATATGGTAGAATATGATATCACAACTGTTGACGGTCACTAATGCATATACTGTTGATGGTCACTAATGCACATTTCAGACCGTCAACTTTGATATACAAACATACATTCACCATAGCTATAGGGATTATATCTAACCAATTCAACTAGTTTTGGTGACTATGTGTATGCAAGAGGCAACACGTGATATTTGAGGTGAAACGGGCTCGGTGGGCCGTCGCCCGACCCCCTAGGTCGGCTGACACCGAGGCCAAATGAGCCTATCTTTGGATATACGCTAGGAACACCACTCTAGAACAACCCTTGCCTGTGCACCAAGGTAGGGTCAAGCCCATAGGTGAGAAGGACCTCAAGAGAAGCACATAGATCAAAGGGGCCACATCCACAAGTACACATACTCAAATGGAGTAGTGTCACCTTGGGTAGGACACCAGGGCCTACAAGATAGTGGTTGACAAAAGATGAGGGCAATCGGGCACAAAAGGCCGTTGCCCGACCTAGCCCGGTCGGCCGAGCCTGGCCCAGAGCCCAATGGGGCCCACCTTCCTCGAGGGCAAAGAAGCACATTTGGGGATCGTCCCAGCCGCTGATTCCATGTCGGTTGAATCCAAGAGATGGGAATGGTCCAAGGGGTGGTCACATGGATTGAAGGGCCCACCTCGCAAACTAAACATACTCAAATGCAGCTCTACCACCTGGAACCGTCATGAGGACCCACTAGACAGTCACTTAGCCGAAGATGGGCCCGAGATGTGCCGGCGCCATGTCACCCGACCCCACTAGGTCGGCCGAACTGGTCCAGAGGCCAAACCACCTCATCCTTCTCGTGCGCGCTCCCACCGCCTCCAGGAGTCCATCTACGCCATACACCACTCAAGGCGGTGGATCCAACGTCGGCTGACCTCCCCACGTCGCCCGACTTGGGACTGAGTCCATTCGTCCTCAGCTTCCATGTGTCCACTCCCAACCGCCTCTACAAGCTATAAATAGCTGCGCCCCGGTCATTGAAGATCATCATCGAGCTAGAGCAACAAGTCGAGGTGAAGCCCTCCTCAAATTAGAGTAGAAATAGGGAGAGAGTGAGGGAGAGTCTGGAGGAGTCCCGGTGTGTCGGCGACCCTTCAGCCGTACCTCGGCGGATACGAGCTTCTAAGTAAGTATCCGGGATTTTCAGCTAAGTATTTAAGTTTGAGTTATAGAAAGCTGAGTTCTTTATTTTGCTTGTGGGTTTGTTGCTTTATTCGTAAAGTATTATAATCTCTGCGCAAGGTAAGGATAGATGATATTATCGTAAGCGTGGTGCTTAGGAATATATCTGCCCTCGTTTGCCTCGTAACCCCACGGATTAGTAGAGGTAGGCGGCAGGTGGTGACAGCCCTGTCCGTCCATTGTAATCCTGCGCGTTCGACTACGGCGTAGAGCTGTATGCCGGCAATTTCCTAGAGGCTTAGGATACCCCGGTGCCCAAAGCAAGCATAGGAGAACTCCCTTAGCTATATTCATAGCTTATTGCTAAGTTATCCTCTCTACCCAGTCTTCATATAAACTCGATCGATCCGGCCAACCTTAGTGATTAGACAATGCCCTCTCGTTCCCTGTGGATTCGATGCCCTGAATACTTCTGGGTGAAAGCTACAACGGTACCCTTGCGCTTGCGAATTTATCTGCGACCGTAAGAAATACCAACAAGCTTTCTGGCGCTGTTGCCGGGGAACAGTAGCTGTGTTGTCTATGAACTACGGTTGCCCGTTTATCTTTTATTTTATCCTTTCTTTTCTTTTTATTCTTTAACCATGGACTTCCCTCAAATCCATGAGTTCTCTACTCCAAAGGGTGAACTTCTGGAGCCGTACCCCTCATCAATTCCTATACAAACAGATAGTTATGAGCTTCGCCCTGCTTTCATAGCTATGGTCCAGGAAACATCCTTCTTAGGATGTGATGATGAAAACCCATACCATCACTTGCACAAATTTGAGTTGCTATGCTCGTTACTGATCATATCAGGCATGACGCAAGCAACGATTAGATGGAAGCTCTCCCCATTTTCCCTTAAAGAGTAGGCAAGGAAGTGGTATGACCATACCGTTGGGCTAATGAACGGTGAATGGGAGAAGTTACGAGACAAGTTCTATCTAGGGTACTTCCCTGTTCATCGGATTTGTGCCCTTCGAAAGGAAATCATTAACTTCCAGCAAAAGGAGAAGGAAACAATCGCGGCAGCATGGGACCGATTCCAGGACTCATGTTTTACCGAAACGGGTCTAGGCTTCCCAGACTGTATGCTTTTACAACATTTTTGGTCTAGTTTGACTAGCAAAGCTGCCCGATTCGTTGATATAGCCGCCGGAGGATCATTCCTACACGTAACGCCGGCTGAAGCGGGAGAGGTCCTGGAGGCAATTCGAGAGAACTCTATCGCTGCTATGGATGGAACTGAGCAAGAAGACCTTCAAGTAGAACCTATCTTACCCCTAGACTTGCCTAGTTCAGATCCAGCTCCTGAGACACCATCCATTAAGGCAGAGGAAACTCAGCCTTTCGGATTACCTTTTGACTTCTAGGATTATCTCTTTGAAAATCATGGAAATGCCTCGAATCAAACAAGGCACAAGATGGCTACGACACCCCCTCTTTCTCATCCTCCCGATCCTGCCCATAAAGCATTTCTTGTGAAAGACATAAAGGAGGAATGGTCAGATCAATGTGGCACATTTCTGAAGAAATTTGGAATAGTTTACCTTCCACGATCCTTCCATGTTCTATAAGGGGGATTGTCATAGAAGCCTATTTCAACCCCACCATGGATGTCAACATTATGTCATGGCACATTGCGTATACTCTCTTAGGAAATGTTCCGCTAAGGCCATCCGACAAGCTCCTCAAAAGTTGTCTCTTTGGACACATCATTCAATGTCGGGGGATTGCCAGTGCCGTCACAATCACACTAGACAAAATCGAGGTCAATTTAGATTTCCACATCTTTGATACCCTCGATTTGATCTACTCCTAGGCTATCCGCTAGAAAAGCTTCTCCAGGGAGAAGCATCTCATGGGAGCCTCCATGACATGCTTGGGAAAGCTGCTCCTATCTCTTGCCCAGAAATTCCAAGGGAAAAGTCATCTCCCAAGCATAACTCGCTCAAGAAGGTGATGTTTGTGTCGCCATTCGCACCGAGATCTCATCTCTGCGAACACGAACAACTTCCATCACCCTCGAATGAGTGAAAGTTTTGTCCCCATGGCCCTCGGACATTGTTCTCGACAACAGTCAAGAATCAACCCCGATCGTCCACAATGAATCTCTTGAGTTGGAGAACCCAACGGCCATGGACAGCCTTGAAGCGTTGACTCTAGAGTCCAAGCAAAAGGATTCTATAAATGGGCATGAAACCTTCTCTTTTGAAATCCCACTAGAGTCATGCTCCTTTAACAAATCTCCAGAGTTTGCATTTGTGGTCCTCAATTCTAGAATGTTTAGAAAGTTGGTTGTAGATGCATTTGTTTATCATAAACATTGCAAGTTTCTTGTTTGCATTTGTGGCACTAACCTTGCAGCTAAAGCTTCAATGACACATCAACGATTGGCGATGAGCTTGGAAACTACATCATAAAGGATAGCTGCAATGTGAGGATTCCTCATGGTCTAGCTTCAGACCATAAACAAAGCATTGCCGGGAGATAGCCCGGATTATCATTTATTTTCCTTTCAAATAAAGAGCAAGAACGTGTTTTTAGTATAATCTTTCCTTCGGGTATTTTTGGTCACTAACCATTTCAGGTGGAGATTAAGAAGAACGATGGATAGGTGATGCTTAAGAACATGGAGCTACATCAGCTACGAAAACCTCAGTAAGTTTTGGTTTGGGAAAGATTACAAAAGAAGCTTGAACTCCACACACTTGAGTTATGTTGCGTTGCACTACAAACTCCAAGTGTGGGGGAGGTTTCTGTGCCAAATCTTATTTCAGTAAAAAGTTGGTGTTAGTTCTTGCACATTGAAAACAAAATATATTTGAGTTCCAATAAAGGCTCTTGGTCTTTAGAACCAAAGAGCCACTGCTTTGTTTCCACCATATATGAATAAAGGTAGGTACAAAATCAAGTGTGGGGGTCTCTCAAACTTTTTGATGCACACATGCTCGAGACCACCCACAGACAAGCTGCACAACATCGCACAAGACTACACAAAAAAGATCATGGTGGACAAGGCCCAGAAGGAGTCGGCCGACCCCCCCCCCCTCCAGGTCGGCCGAAGGCTCTCTGGTGCCTCTCGCCTCCATATTCGTTCAGAGCGATGGTTTGCGCACCCTATCCCTCATCTTCTCTGATTCATGAGTTAATTCATTCTTGTTTGCAGATGATCACCAAAATTAAATTCATGATAAAATAAGCTTTGATGCACCTTTGGTTTACATGTCTATCCTTGATTGGCTTGCATATTCTTTATTCCTTGCACATACACCTGTTACTTGTGAACATATCTCTTTAGGGAAACATGTNGGTTGATTAATGAGATATGGTATGATGAAAGAAATCTTGCTCTTTCTGTATAAAGTGCTTGGGATATTTTTCTTGTAAAGCTTAAAATCAATACCCTTACAAAGCTCCTCAATGGTGCCTTATTCCTACCAAAGCCATATGATGTTCATGTTGCAAAACCCATACACTTATGCCGCTTACTATTACTTTGAGCTTTGTCAAATTGTGGTGACCCTTGTAAGATGCTCTTCATACTTTCATGATCAAGATCACGTACATTACACATACACATGCTAAAGTTATATATTGGTAGTTAGCAACATAAATTGCATCCATCCATAAAATAAATACTCCATTTAAGTGTTGATATCCTCTCCAAGTATTATTGCAAAAGAGACATGGGCTATGGAAAAAAGCATGGACACATGAAGGTCTAGGCATAAAAAAAAGAAAAAAATAATATGGGCACATGAAGGCCCAAGTATCATGAAAAAAAATATATATTTATAGCCATGTTCTCAAAGTAAATTCAAGAGGAGAGAGATCATACAAAAAGGAGTTATCATTCCATTGTTCCACACACTTGCACATCTTGATCAGATTGTATGGATAGTTTTCTTCTTGGATCCGCTCTTTGAA
>JAZFNS010080959.1:0-11411 GCA_037127165.1 Alloteropsis angusta | reverse complement strand
TCCTTTGCATCCTGCAACATCTGACCAAGATCATCATTAGCCGCATCTTCTCCACCATCTTCCTCGGCAGCACCCATTGTATCATCACCCACTGGAGTATCAACAAAGACATGGTATTCAGCAAATCCAAGAATGTTGTCATCAATCTCATCTTCACAGTCTTCCATTATAACACCTCTTTCCCCGTGACTTGTCCAACAACTTTAGCCCTACATGAAACCGTGTCTGAGCAAGTGGCTGTGAATGAGCCTGATTGAACGGTGCTCCTTCTGGTTCTTGCAGAGAGCGCAAGGGCAACACATCAAACCGTTCTTCTTGTTCTGCTCTGCCACATCTTGGAAATGATGGAGCCCTTGCATGAAGTCACCTGAGCATCTGTCGGCATTATACATCCATTAGCGGTCCATCTGCAAGGTTACACACTTATTACCAATTAATACACAATGTAATTCACCATTGCAAAACATGAAAATTTTATATGCCTATTTTTTAAAAAATTATATAACTGATCTCACAGCTGATATATATAAATATCTGCCTCATATCCAACTAACATATAAAAATGATATAGCTGATCTCAATAACAATTGATACGAACTAATATCACACTAATATCTAAGAATAGATTTAATCGATCTCATAATTGATATAAACTATTATATTTTTAATATGCATCTAATACTTACACATTGATATAATTGATCCAATAATTAATATAAATCTCTTTAAATTTAAAATACCAAAGAATTAATTTTATATTACATTTTGTTTTAATTAATTAGGATAAATACTAAAGTATTAATAAAAGTTCGGTATAAAAATAATATTAATGAAATGATAAAACTAAAACAAAAGTCGTAATACTATCAAGAAATTACTCTATGTAACAACTAAACATAGTAACAAGTGCAAACTAATAAAACATCTCTATATATCCTAATAGTGCTAAAAAAGTTTCTCTCTCTCATTCCACTAAAACTCATTTTTCTCTATGTATAATAAAGTAAATAAGAAATAGTAACCGTGAAACATGAGAGGATGAAGAAATGATCGTTTCCCACTGCTTGAAAGTGCTAAATCTTCAAAAAAATGGGGAAAAAAGGGCAGCACCTCCCATAACTCCGGTCGGCCATGAACGAGCTCTGTGTTCATGGCTCGGCTGGTTTGAGGGAGAAAGACGCTGATTTGTACTGGGGACATTAGTCCGGGTTGGTAGCTACAACCGAGACTAAAGGGAGGCCTTCAGTCCCGGCTGGAGGCACCAGCCGAGACTAAAGGGCACGACACCCTTTAGTCCCGGCTGGTGGCTCCAGCCGGGGCTAAAGACCCCGCCTAATCCCCTCACGGGCGGGACTAAAGGGACGCACGCTCCCGTGGCCTGGACTCAAGACAAAAGGGTCCAGGACTAAAGGCCCCTTTTGTCCCAGGTCCATTCAGTTCTGGACTTTTAGTCCCGCACCGAAGGTCTATTCTCTAGTAGTGCACATCCGGCGACGAGGTAGCAGCGTCGTCACTGCTGCCGCTGTGTTCTCTGAACAAGAGTTGTGACGTGACGATGTGCTTTCCAGCAGATGGATTGGCAGTAATAATAATCATTGTGTATTCTTACAGCCTCCACCACGCACCACCTCACGTTCGCCGACGAGACGGCGAGTAGGAAGTTCTCCACGCCGGGCCCGTAGCCTTTGCGGTCGTCGAGTGTCGTCCAGTCCTCGGGCAAGGGCTCGAGCGTCGCCTCCAGCCTATCGAGGCGGAGCCCCAGCAGTCAGAACGGTGTCCTTGACCCGCCAGAACACGGCGCCACGGGCAAAGACGGCGGCGGCGCGCGTCTGAGCCAGTTTGTTCCCGCTGACCCTGGCACCGGACACCTGCCTTCCGGGCACCAGGAGCCCGTGTGGGACGAATAGGTCCAGCACGCCGTGAAGCCACGACGGTTGTAGATGATGCTGAGGCGGAAGGAGGACGTCAACCGCGGCATCGGCAAGGTCGTCGTCGGCGGTGAGCAGCGCGCACGCGTAGCGCCCAGACTTGTCCCTGTCCGAGAGCGCCAGGAGGACGGTCACGTCCCCGGCCATGGGGCTGCAGACGGCAAGCCTGAGCACGGCACGGTGGTAGAGGTCAAGATCGAGGACGTGGCGGCCTTTTCTTGACGCGACGAGGCGAAGGACACGAACGGCTCCGCAGTGAAGAGCGCGTCCGCCGCAGAGGCGTGCGGGAAGTGCGGCGCCAGGGGGATGAAGCACGGGGCGGCGTACTGACCGTATGCTTCCGCCTGGTGGAAGAACCAGATGGGGACGAAACGGCCCGGGTCGCGGCGCTAGATGAAGGAGGCCTGTAGGTGGACACGAGGCGGCGCCAACGCCTGCAGGTGGTGGCGCTGGGGCGGATCCAGCACCGGGTCGGCCGGGGCTGGAGTCTCCCCTACAGCCCATGATCTCCATTGGAGCAAGAGTAGAAGAAGAAGAAAAAGAGAGGAGGAGAATGAAGAAACAGGCGCCAAAAAAGCTAGGGTAAAAGATGAAGGGAAAAAGAGTCCACCCTACTATCTCGTTTTGCATCCGCCACCGCGCAGCGGACGATGTCGTCGTGGTTCAGGAAACCAGCGAAGATGAGAAGTAAAATCTCGTCGGCCAAGGGCAGGCCGTCGTCGTCGTGGTGGCGGCGGCGGCCCGACAACGCTCTCTTGAGACGCTTGCCAGTCTAGACTCTAGAGGAGCATCTCTCAAGAGGAAGATCGAGTGATCAACCGAGATGTGATTTACGTTAGGACTTGGAGTATGACCGAGGGCGGGCTGTGAAGACGCAAAGGTTAATTTGATTTGTTATTTGTTAGGAATCAGCTTCCTGTTGGGCTTTCGAAATGGTGTAGTAGGAGTACAACTGTACAAGGTTACTGGTCAAAAACGGTTACAAAAAAAAATCAAGAAATGCATGTTAAATTATTATATACTTTTATTTGTTTCTCAAATGAGGAACATTTAAGCCGAAAACAGTTATACAATATGATAATGCAAAACCGCACCACTTGACCACAAGCCCATGACCAATAACAGATTTTTTAGTTTTATCTGTTTCTCGAATGATAAATATTTCTATGGTCCATTGTATATATGTCTGCCAATCATATACGTCTCACTACTAAAACAAGTTTGTGAGGACGGGTTAGCGGACGTTTGTAGGTGCGGCGGCGAAATCAACCTCCGCTTTTGGCTGCTAAAAATGGCCATTTGCAGAGGCGGATTATTAGGCCGCCCTGAACAAACATTTTCCTGGCGGGTGATGGCATGGTCCGCCGCTGAAGATGATGTTTCCAAAGCGGGTCATGCCATCACCTGATGTCTTCTTCAGGTGCGGGCCACCCCATCGACCGACCCTGCTAATATGTTTCCAGCACTTATCAGTATCCCACCAACACATCAGTTCAAGGTCAATGTGTTTCCAGCTCTTATTGGGCAGTTGCACTTTCTTTGGACTGACAGGGACAGATGGTATATCTTCATGTGCTCTAAGAAAGTGGAACTAATGAAATTGTGACTAATCCCACTATCTATCAAAAGCAACATGACTTTGTTTTGTACCATAGCTCTGAGTTTAATACAAACAACTTTGGTGACAACAGATAAGGCATTCAGAGAAAGATGGCCAAATTCAGCATTCAGAGCATCGTCTTCTTCTAACTGATTTAAGACTTTTTCAGTGAGGTTAGCGTCTAGAGGATTAGCCACTAGCGCATGGACTTCAGCCTGTGGTCTCTTTGTGCATTTCTCCTTATGACCCAGTTCATAATTGTCCCCACAAAAGTAGCAAAGGCCATTGGCTCTTCTATAGTCCCTTTCCTGTCTCTCCTTCCATAGCAAAGGTTGGGTGGTGTTCTATTTCATATCAGGTTTGGTAGTTGGTTGTTGGTATTTATTTTTTGTAGTTCTTAAATCTGCCTCTGTCCAAGATCTTCTGCTGCATTTTAGCTAGTAAAACAGCCTGAGTTACTCTGTCAGGTAGCTACGTGCTGACAACCTATTGGAACTCCTCCTTCAGACCTCTAATGAATTGGGTGACAAAGAATAATTTGTCATATCCAACATTGTGCATGCAAATCTGATACGGAAGCTTCTGAAATGCAGCAGCGTATTCTTTCACTGTGCCCTGTTGCTTGAGATCAATGAGTTCACTCAAAGCGTCTCTATAATCTGCCAATTCAAACTGCTCCTCTACTGCTTTCACCAGTGCACCCCTTTCTGAACTCTATGCATTTGTAACCAGATTGTAAGACCTTTCTGAACTTTATGCATTTGTAACCACATTGCACAGTGTCCTTCGAAATAGAGTGTGGCAGTATTGACCCAAAGGGACTCAGGAACATTGTAGATGTGGAAATAATCCAAGCACTTGTCTTTCCATATTTTAGGATCCTGCCCTTCAAACATGGGAAAGAGTAGTTTTGGCAGATGGACCTTGTGATTATACTAATGCTCATGTCTCTTCTGACCCCAAACGAACTCTGATGAGCATGATTGTCCCCTGATCTCTGAGGATGGTGATGTTGCTGAGGCGGATCATGAACACCTGAAAATTCATTAGGACTGTCACTCTGTCAATTCAGAATCCTCTTCCCTTCTCGTCCTGTCCAGTGTCATACGAGCCACAACCTGCCCAGTAAATTCCACTTTCTTCATCAGGATCTCTTGTTGCAAAGAATTTTGATGAACTGCATCTTTAGTGTCTTCCAGTTGGCTCTTAAGCTGTTGTTGAGTAGTGCCTATATCTTCCATGCAAGCAAAAAGCAAATCGAGAGACGGCATCACATGATCCCAGCGAGAGTTGTCATCATGATGTTGCTGCTCCATTTTCTGCAGTATAAATTACGTCTGGACCGATGGCTTAGGTGGTGCCGTGGTGACTACACCCCAAACTCAACCTCTCTAGCATGATTTGATGCAACCTTGGAATAAGGTATGGCCGTAGGTAATCAAATCGAGGGAATCCAGTAATCACTCAATAGAACCACGAACTGATGATGAGGTGTTTGTTGTCGCGTTAGTTGATCCAGGGAGAGAAGAAGAACTCGACTCCTGCGCCACCAGAAGAACCAACGCCTGTGCCTCCAGAGAGAGGATCGGCTGATACAGCTTCTTCGAAATCGCGTCACAGATCAACCAGTCGTGGAGTGGAATTATGGAACTCGGTCGCTCGCAGGTGCTGCGCTATAGAGCAATCGAATCAAGCCTAACTGACTCCGTAAGAACCCTACCTACTCGAATTGCTGAGGAACGCCAAATCTCACACCAATTGTAGAGACCCATGGTAATCAGGCGATAACTGATCACATGAGACCCAACAATCGAAGAATCGGAGAGAGGAGGATATCGCTAGGGATAGGAGGAACCCAAACCCCCTGTTCATGCTCATTCATTTTTCAGATAGATGATAGTAGTTGTCTGTTACAGGCATGGGTTTATAACCCAGCGGCCACGCGATTCTGTGCTTTGCACAAACACCACATGAAAACGTAAATAGCAACTACGCTTTCCTTGTTACAATGCTCACACAACAGTAGCAGTTACAACACGCCTTCAGGTGCGGCAGGTGTTGACAGCCCTATCTGTCCTTTGTAATCCTCCATGTTAGGAAGTTGGTGTTGGGCCTCTATGATAAGAAGTCTTGCGTCGTCCCTTGACGAGGGAACCCCAATATACCTCGATATATCCTCTATCATGTTTCCCTCAATAAGCTTGTATATGATAAGTTGTATATTCAGGTACCATATATATGATGACTAATGAATCCTTTGACTAATTCTATATATTAACTAGTAGCTATGACTATTTTAATGATCCATGAACTTATGTGTGTCACTCTACATTTAATTGCTATATCATTTACGGTCTAGACTATGGTCGATTATTTATGATGTATGCAGATGTATCGGATAACACCTCTCTTTAACTAAATGCTTTCCCTGTGGATAAACAAATATGATACTCTGGAATATTCCTAATGAAATGTTACAATGTACTTCTATGCGCTTGCAGAATAATGTAAACGTTAAGAAATACCAACAATATGACCATAGTAGGGTATTAAGATACTATTTAGATATTCCCTATTATGCTAAAACACATACTGATATCATGATGGTAAAGTTCTCGTGGGAGCCATCAAATAGACTCTAATGGCTACTTCCATTTATCATTCCAAAGCACCATCTGAACTTGTGTGACTTTGTAGAATGATTAAACTTGATTCTATTAAATCATGGAGCATTATCTACAAAGATAATGTTGCTTGTGTGGCATAGATGCAACATGTTGCAAGGAGAAGTATCAACAAGTATATTCCCCAAAATGTTTTATTCTTATTTATCATAAATTGGAGAAATAAACATCTTATAGATCAATTATGTGACAGCCTCACATATTTGTTCACAAAGTTCTTACCATGTCCACATATTAACATATGTTCGTGTAATCAGTAAAAGGTGATTGTAGGATGTAACGTGCAGGGAGAGTCTTTTCTGAACAACAACTTGTATTCAAGCATCATATTGGACTCTTTTCCCTTTATGATTTTTCCCACGAGGGGTTTCTCATGAAAGGTTTTAATGAGGCAATATCAACGCAAGAATATATGTCATATCGCCTATTTTCCACATTGGGATATTTGAGGGGTATTCAAAACATATTATATGTCATATTTTTATTTTACCCACAAGGGGTTTTTAAAGGGCGTATCCAAATACATAGTGATCAAACGATCATACATGTTGTTCTTTAAATTTGCTTATGGGTTTTCCTTTTAAAGGTTCTCTCATATAAGTTCAAATAGATCATTAATCTTTGTACGCTATATCATTTTATCCTTATTTTCCACTATGCTTCAAAGGGATTTTAATGGCATATCATTATATTATTCCTTTCATTTTTTCCAAAGGGTTTTAGAGGCAATGCGAATAGCGGGCTATGGATTTTAGCGGCACCCCGTCAAAAAGGCTATTGAGGGCTATAGCGGGGCTATAACATTTAGCGTTTTCACAAAAACCACCAAAATTCACCATATCTTTGCACCTATTTAATCAATTTTAACACATATTTGACACATATTTGAGTGTAGTACCTAAGCAAATATGAGAAATAAGCCAAAATACACAAGATTACAAGTTCATAACACAGTGAAATGAGTGATAGCGTAGCGGCGCCTCTCTCAAAAGGCTATAGCGGGGCTATTCGCAACATTGTTTAGAGGAGTATATCAATGTATTGATTACATAGCAAAATTCGATCAAGGCGGGCGGGTGTTGTGAATATATGTCTTTTCGTAGACACACCTTCTCAAGGTGATATCATCCAACCAACAAGGACACATACTTTGGTAGTTCTAGACACATCCAAAGGGCATGTCCGTTAGTGAACAAAAACAGTGAAAGTACACCGATTTAGAAAGGACATCTCCTGACAGACACTATTTTATTGTGTCCCCTCAACCAAGATATATGTGTAATGAAACCCATTAATCAATAACAAGAAAGAACGAGAGTTTGTTCTCTACTTTCTTTGTCCCGATTCTACTTTAGGTATATTGTTATTTATAACACAAACTAACTGATGACAGAGGTTTCAAAAAATTTGTACTACAGTGGATAACGAGTAAGGGTAACGAACACGAAGAGCAAAAGCAATAATGTTTTTACCGATTCCTCACTACATTCCAGTGGCGATTCACTATGGGATAAGGCCATTCTCAATTAGAGTATCATAGGCATTAAATAGATAATCATGTGAGTGCTTTTGGTGATGTGGTAATGTATTGATGAAGAGAGATGTGAAATAAGTTTTATGGGTATGAAATCCTATATACAGTGCTTCCTAGGAAACAATAAGAGATGAAACTAAGCATTAAAGACGGGTATTTCGTCATAGTTTCAAATTTTATAGATGATGTGCCACTCTAAGTAACAGTGTCTATAAAACTTCCACCGAGAATGGGCTAAGGCTACCTTGTTATCAATGGTCAGAGTTGTAGGTTTTGTNTTTCCTCATTTAATAGTATACTTGACATTATAGTTCTTGTTAAGAATGCAACAGTAGNAAGCTGTGTCCATGGTATGTTTTGTTGCAAGAATTGATTTGGCTCACTTTCACTTAGAAGTATAAACAATACTTTTTCGTTCATCTGTGTATTCTATTTTTATGCTTGTATTAGACTGTAGGCCATATTTTCTATTCTAATACATATATGAAACTGTTAGATCTGTGAAATTTTCACTCTATTTTTTATTAGAAAAGTCTATCCTTGGAAGTAGAAAAATAATGGTTGTCTTTTATATTAAGGAGGGTGTTTTCATTTTATCTTTTCTGGTTTTATTTAGCTTATCCTTATCTTGTTTTTGCATTGTACCCTTTTTTGGGTGGCTGTACTGATATACGAATGGTCATTTTTGGGTACTGTATTTTTATGTTGTAGCATCCTTTTTTGTTCATTCTTTATTTAGTGGTTTAACAACTGTATTTCTAGATTTATTGCATTAAAGTGGATTTATGGTTATCTTTAAAAAAATCAGGAACACTGAGACCCATTTGGCTGCATGTGCAAGTCCCACGGGAGTGCACCCTATCTCTACACCTAAAAAGAACCAAATGTGGACTTTTTTGATGTAACAATCGTTTCATCCCCTTTTTCGTCTCTCCGCTCGCGTTCCTCCCCGCGCCTCGCTTCGACGTCTCGCTGGCACGTGGGACTTTGTCGCTTCAACGTCTCACTGAAACGTGGGCCTTTGTCCGGTTTTCTTCACACCCCCTCCCCCGATCGCTTCCTCGCGCCTCGCCCCCTAGGATCCCTGCCCCCCCCCTCCGCCCCTCGCATGCGCGCCATGCCCCGATGAAAAGAACTCCATGATTGAGGCGCTCGCGAAGGAAAGGAGCCCCTCCTCCTCTAACTGCTCCCGATCATCCCTCCTCCTGATCAAGGGCGGAGCTACATGCATTTGATGCTGTCAGCTGACAGCAATGGAATCATGTTAAGACAATAGAAAAAGTATTGTTCTCACTGGAGCTGACCTCGGTGCCTAGTGCAGGTGACACCAGTGTCTCTATCGGCTAGCTCCGGCACCCCTACTCCTGATTGAGCACGCCGCTAAGAGACTGAGGCCAGTGCATGTGCACCACCACTGTCGGCCCTGCGACACGAAGCGCGTGCGTCACGAAGCTACTGCACTGCTTGGCCCCCAACATGGCGGCCTTGACCTCCATCGCTGGGAGGATGCTTGACTGCGGCTACGTCAGTGGCGTCTATCTAGTGGCTGGATCCGGCATGGCTCCCTATGGGTCACCGCGAATTTCGCCACCAGACAGTGCCCCCACACCGGCGCGCGAGTGCACGATGAGTCATGGGCCCACACGCGGGGAGCGACAAGCAGCGGCCTGCGGGGGTGTGCAGTGGCGACTCTCGTGCCACACGCGAGCGCTGCTGGCGAGAGCGGAGTCGGTGGCCGCATCGTGCCGTCTCTGCTAGATCAGATATTTTTTCCTTTTTCTCTTTTTCTTTTTTTTTGAATTTTTTCCAATATGGATCCATCCCTTCCCTGCGGCCTTCGTCCTCGTCTCCATGGAGCTTGCCAGATCTAAGGTGAATGGGGTAGGACTCAAGAATACCGTGCCAGCTGTTGTGTGGTCCTGGGCTCAGGTAGCAACGATGGCTATTGGCCACTAGAGGCTTGGCTGGCCGCCGCCCGTACTGAGACAAGGCCGCCGTACACCGCGCCGCCACCACCAGGTAATAACACGGCAACCGTATCGCTCCCTTCCTCTCCTCCTCTTGTGTCACCTCGTCCAACACCATCGATCCAAGTTTGCTTTTAGGAGGGGGCTTCTTCTTTCTTCGAATCCAGCTGACTGATGCGCTAGATTTGGTGTAGGATTGTGTGCTTGAGTGATTCGCCGAGGCGATAGGAACTTGGGTGGACGATGTTCCCTCAGGTGAGCATAACTCTCGATTTGGTAGAGACGAAACACACAGATCCGGCTTTTGATCAACACGATCCAAAGCCCGCAATCATAGCACCACGTCTCCTCAGGTTATCAACCGTGCGCAGCCCGATTGCCCTCGCCAAGAAGGCTATCCCCTGCGTGCGAATAAAGAACACAAATAAGGGCAAGGAAGAATGCAATTCAAATTTAACCTTGAATAAACATTCAAAGTTGGGGTTTCACAAACTGATAAACGACGACTTAAGAAAGTCTGAATAATCTAAGTAAAACCCAAACCCTCATGTGTCGGCGGCTACTAAATATATGAGGGTTAGGGACGACCTCAACCCCTTGTCATGTCGCTAATGGATCTTAATACAATACACTGCCCAATGGCCCAAAATACAGTGACGCAGCACCTTGATAGATTCTAGATGTCCATTTGTTCTGATGGTTACTATTGACTCAGAAGGAATTTTGACGTGGGATCGGTGCCATTGGAAGATCTATGAAATTCCCTTTCCATCCATATAAAGAACGTCCAAAACGGACTCCATATGCGACCTGAGCGTCGATTTTGGTGCAGACTGCTCCTGGACTCCGAAACGGACTTGGACTCGATGTGTTTTGGGCCTCCACTTGGGTTGGACACCCTTTGATGGTCTCCTCCTCCACCAAGCCTCTCTTTAATCACTTTTCATCATTTCCATGGTTCCCAATAATAATAGTTAATTAGGTAGCAATCTATTCTCAAAATAACTGAAAATAATACATAGGAACGAGCTCATTTTATCTTTAGGACGTATAGTTGTATACGAATGTGTCATGTTCTCATCATCCTCCCTTTCTTGAAAGCAAACAGTCCTCTATTTGACCATAGTTGTAGAAGATGGCAAAGTCAACAACCAACTATGCTCACTTTCTTGGAAGCGGACATGATTCGTTAGAACAAAACTAGAGGAACTAGATTAGATATGATTAGTGTCAGTGTAGTTTTCTAATTGATCACATTGTTGTCAAACCAGAGAAGATTTCAGATTTGAACAAATATAAACTCGATGAACCATATATTCTTCTTTAAAATTATATTTACCAATGAAGTGATAGGTATTTCTAGTTAAGCATGGCAACTCAAAATTTACAATAAGTCTCTCCTCCAAACAATTTCGATTACATAGAACATCAAATTCAATATAACCCAATGTATTTAAAAAAGATAGAAGGTTTCGTTCATCATTTGCACAAGTAATTGGAATAAACATTTTATTTTCAGCACAAGCATATGGCTCCAAAGCATTGATATCATTAATATTGTTGATGAGGATATCGCCAAGCTGGACATATGCAAGTCGGCCTCATCACCAATCTACAAGTCGTCGCCAACTTGGAAAGGGAAGTACAGGGACGCCACCACCACTCTTTCAGATCCAATAATGACCGGACCTTTTCACA
>JAZFNS010077451.1:7202-19393 GCA_037127165.1 Alloteropsis angusta | reverse complement strand
CTTACATGGCAATGTAATTAATAGAGATAGACTCTACCATGGAGTCTAGGTTGGGACTGCCCTTATCCGTTCCACCGTGACACTACCCGGGTCCCGCTGCTTTATATAGCTCTCCCGAGCTAATCCACTCGCAATTTNACATGGCAATGTAATTAATAGAGATAGACTCTACCATGGAGTCTGGGTTGGGACTGCCCTTATCCGTTCCACCGTGACACTACCCGGGTCCCGCTGCTTTATATAGCTCTCCCGAGCTAATCCACTCGCAATTCNTGCTGCGCGAAATCCACCGAGTTCACTGCAAAAAAGTGAGCGCAAATGATGTCTTCCACCACACTCCGGCCGCTGGTGCCGCCGGCGGCGTCGGCATCGGCGTCGCACCTCGGCACCGCCGCCTCGCCCGCGGCTGGGCGGCGCTCGGCGGCGGTGGCGGCGGTGCGTGCGGTTCGGAACTACGACTCGATCCCGAAGCGTGAGCCCTTCAGCTCCAGCCGCAGCATCCTCGACGAGTTCCTCAGGCAGGAGAAACCCCTGGTCCAGCGTACCAAGGATCAGATCACAGGTAAGGTGCTCAGCTGCTGGAATACTCTCGCCTCGTCGCGCCAGGATCTTTTTTTTTCTGAAATTTATTATGCGTGTGATGCGGCATCCTGCCGATGTCTTCAGTCTTCTTAGTTTAGAGTAGCTTTGTTTCTGATTTTGTTGTTTTCCTGAGTAACTTTACTTTTGGATGGTACTAGTATCTTATATTGGCCTAAAATTAGGTAGATTCGTGATCTATTTATCTTCTATTGTTGGTCAAACATTTTTTTCTGGTATTTTTGTAAATTTGTCGGACAAGGTAGCTAGCAAGCAATAGTGTAATACTGAATCACAAATTGTTTACTGGTTAGAATGTGGTGGAGAACAAGCACAACGAGAAAAATATTTTGCAGTCCATTATTCAGAGGCACATAGCATCTGTTGAGAACTCAGTGTTCAGTATATTATTTTAGGCAGTGATCTCTGAATTATTTTAGTTTATGTTGCTATGGTCTGTAAATAGGCATACTCTTCAGTCTGCACTGCGATTAGAATTCCAGAGTTGTTTCATGAGATGCATGATTTGAATCATGACGATAGCTGTGGGGTTAAAGGTATCTCAAATTACCGAGATAACGGTAGAGAAGATTTGACTGAACTCACAAACATTTTTAGTTAGCTTTGTTTCTGACTTGTGTGGACCAGGTTCAGATAGGAATAGGATTTCAATTGAGTAACTGTGTCTTCGAAAGCTGGGCAAATAAGTTGCAACTACTAAACATTTGCTTATTCTTCTTTTGGTACAGATTATTGCACGACCATAGAAGGTGATGAATGCTGCAGCTGTTGGGATGCATACTTTGAACTGAATAATCTTGAGGTATGTGCTAATTAATCCGTCGTCAACAGATATCTGCAATCCTGCGTGTTACTTGGACACATCTAAACCTCCATCTGCTCAACAGAAAGAACTACCCAAAGAGGAAATCGCAAGGATGGTGAAGGATTCAGAGGGAGATGTGAGGTACTTGATCGATAGCATCCATCACCGTTCAAATCTAAGGAAGAAGATGGCCGAGAAAGCTCGTGATACAGTCTCAGCAAGCTCCCTGGGACAATCAGCGAAGCCAAGGCCTTTCCCTGTACCTGATGGGTTGCCGAAAACACAGGAAGAGCTTGCCGAAGAAGAGGAGGCCCTGATGCCCGAGTCTTCTTACACAAGGTTACTGAGAAGGATGGGGAGATACCCTGACTGGTACACCCCACGCCCTGACCATGAGACTGACTAAATCAAGTCATGCACCATGTCCATTTTCGAAATTTTGCGGCATGGTAATCTGAAGCTCGCTGTGGCCTTTCGCAAGATTAGCGTTGCTGCTGCACCTATGCAGATTAGGTTGTTCTTCCCTGCTTTTGCTATGAACTGTATATCTGTATCTGCTTTGTGCTGTACAGCTCTTACATCCAGCTTAGCTTTCATTCCACTCTTTATCCCCTTCGAGGCTTCGAGGTTATGTGTACTGATGCATCTGTGTATATATAGTTTGTGTCACCTTTGCAATAAAATCTTATCAGAGTTTCTGGACATCGTAGTTTGTTTTTCTGTGACAAGAATTCAGGTCATTACATTTATAAGATACACTTGACCTTTTTTCTTGGCTAATGTTCTGATGGCAATTCTGCTGACTTCATGAGTCATGACTGCCATTTCCACTTGTTCCATTTGATGCAAAAATGGGTCATTTCTTTGGGACGCATGCTGAAATCTGTGTTCGTCTCGACCCAACCGGGCCAAGGGGGCTTCGCCCTCGCTGCAGGCCGCACCAGTTCCGGCGCATCTCAACTTGCCAGGACATAAATACCCCTGCCCTTCCCCAAAACCCCACCGCCACCCAGGCCGCTCCTCCGCGCCACCCGCAAATTCCCCGCGTCCTACAAGGGCAAATCCCGTCAACTCCACGCCATCCCGCCGGCCGCGCGCCCTCTCGGTTTCCCCTTTCGGGAACGAACCGCCATGCCTGGCCTCAATTGGGACCTGAACCTGCATCCCGACCTGCAGGTCACGCCCCGGCGCCTCAGCTTCTCCGACGCCGACTCCCCCTCCACCGGTCGTCCGGTCGCGGGGTCTCCATGCTGGGGTCGCGTCTCGAAACGATCCCCGAGGGGGATGAACGCGGCGATGATGCAGGGGTCGCATCTCGAGACGATCCGAGAGGGGGATGAGCGCGAGGAGGATGAACGGGCGGTGGAGCTGGCACTCGCGCTCTCTCGACCCCCCGCGCCTCCGTCATCGCGGCGGACGACCGGGGCGCTATACCCGGCGACGGGAGCGACGCGGGCCGGTGCGCCCGTGGCGACCGCGCTTTCCCTTGCGCCTCCTTGGCCGTCGCAGTCTCGGCAATCGCAGGAGGCGGTAGCGGCGGCGAGGTTGTTGGAGATGCGGCGTCAGGAGGAGTTGCGGGCGTCGCTTGGGCAGTATCAGCAGCAGCGGCGCCAGCAGGCGTCGGCCGCGGCGGCGGGTTTGCAGCAGGCGTGGGCGGCGGCGGCATCGGCGGCGCGGCTGCAATCGCAGGTGCTGATGCTGTACACGGTGGATGGGGGTGCCGCCGGGTACGAGACCAAGTGGGACGAGCTGCACCCGGTCTCCCAGGGGCTGCTTCTTCAAATCGAGTAGGGATTTGCTCTGCACTCTCGCTTCCTCTTCTTCTTCTCTGCTGTTCAGTAGTTGAGAGATTGGTAGAGATGTTCATTTCCGATCAGAGTCGGGGGAGTTTCTCTTTGAAATTTGGTTGAATTTGCATTGAGTAGTTGAATTTGCCATCTTCGAGCGTTGGCCTTGCCATCCTTTGGAGCGGCCGGTTCCGGCGTCTCTGCTTGCCTAGGCAATAAAATACCGTATCGTAGAAGGGCAGATCCGTCCAGTCCACGCCAGCCTGCCACTCCCGGGAACGAAACCGCCACGCCCAGCCTTCATTTGGTCCTGAACCTGCAGGCCGCGTCCAGGCACCTCACCTCAGCTTCTCCGGCGCTGACTCCCCGTCCTCCCGCCGCGGGCGCTCGGAGATGAAGCCGAAACTGAATCGGGATTACCGCTACGACGCCGCGTCCCTGAAGAAAAAGCGTCCCCCGAAGAGCTCTGATGAACTGGAGATGGATCGGTTGCATCGGAAGAAACTGGAGATGGAGCAGGCGCTCGCCCTCTTCCCGCAATCCACCGCGCCTCTCTCATCTCTGGGAATGGCCGGTGCGCCGTACTCGGGGCCGGGAGAGACGTCGCCGACGCCGACGGCCGGCGCGCCCGTGGCGACCTCGCTTTCCCTTGCGCCGCCTGGTCCTGGGCCGTCTCAGTCGCCTGCCGCGAAGAAATCCGACGAACAGGAGATTGCGCAGGCACTCACCCTCCTCTCGCAATGCACTGCGCCTCCGTCATCTATGGGGGCGGCCGGTACCCTGTACCCGGCGGCGCCTGGACAGACGCCGACTCCGACTGCCAGTGCGCCCCTGGCGACTTCGCTTTCCCTTGCGCCTCCTGGGCCGTCTCAGTCGCATGCCGCGAAGAAATCTGACGAACAGGAGATGGCACAGGCACTCGCCCTCCTCTCGCAATACACCGCGACTTCTTCATCTATGAGGGCGGCCGGTACGCTGCACCCGGCGCCTGGACAAACGCCGACTCCGACGGTTAGTGCGCCCCTGGCGAGTTCGCTTTCCCTTGCGACTCCTGGGTCGTCGCAGTCTCAGGAGGCGGTAGCGGCGCCGATGGTGTTGGAGGAGCAGCGGGGTCTGGTGGAATCGCGGGCGTCATTTGGGGAATATCACCAGTGGCGCCAGCAGGCGTTGGCCGCGGAGGTGGGTTTGCAGCANGTCGCGGGTGCTCATCTTGTACGCTGTGGAAGGGGGTGCCGCCGGGTACGGGACCAAATGNGGGGGGAGTTGCACCCGGTCTCCCAGGGGCTTCTTCTTCAAATCGAGTAGGGCTTGACTGCACCCTTGCTTGCTATTCTACAGTTGAGACTTGAGGGATTTGTGAGAGAGGCTTTTATTTCTGTTCAGGATTGGGGTTCTTCTTTCGAGGTTTGGTTGCATTGCATTTGTTTCTTTATGTGGTGATTGGTGAATGGTGGGCGCATTGTGTTGTTGAGATCAAAATTGTGGGTTTGGGTCATATTGTGTTCTTGATTTCTAGTATGGTGAATGGAGGGACGCGTTTTGTTTTTGAGATCAGAGTTGTGAGCTTTGGGGTTATTGTATTTTTGATGTCTTTGGTATGGTGAATGCAAGGCACATTGCATTATTGAGATCAGATAGGCTTATTGGGTCACATGTTGTCGTTGGTATGATGAATGGTGGGCGCATAGTGTGGTTTTAGATCAGAATTGTGGGTTCAATGGGTCAGATTATGTTCTGGATGTCGTTGGAACTTGGAAGACACCTTGCATTCCTTGCTGTTGTGCCGGATTCGTGCTGAATTTGTTTCTCTTGGGGTTTTGTTTCCTACTTAGTGACCTTGTGGGGTTTTCCACCTGGTTGTGGGTGTGAATTCTGGGATTTTCCACCAGAATATAGATCTCAATGGAGTTTTCTTGGATCAAGTTTTTACTGTGTATTGTTTGAAGTGATATGTGCTAACAATCCTACGATGCTAACCTAGTTCTTGCTTGATTTCAGGGACACTATTAGGAAGTATAGAGATGATAGTGAGCGGTTGGATCAGTTCAGCCGCCTTGATGACCTATCACCATCCAGTTTTGAGCTCGATGCTGGTCAGATAACCCAGGTCAGTTTTATTACTTTTGTTTAATAGTCGTTCAATCTGTGATGCATTTTTGTGGAGTAGTAACTTTGGTATATGTTACAGTCTTCACAGGTCAGTGTATTCTCAACGATATTAAATGGTCTTGAGATATACTCGTTTTTGCAATTGCATGTTTGATAGTCACTTGAACTATATTTCAGCCTTCATACTTTAGTTCAGTACCAGTTTATATCAAATGTTGTTATAACCTGAATTTCACTGGTAGAGCTGTGTTTACTTAATTCTAATTCGGCCATCGCCTGAATACTCTCTTCAAAGTCAAGGGCAATTAGAAACATCTGATGCCAAGTAATTGGTGTAATGTATTCTGAGTGATTGGAACGTTCGACAGAGTTCTGGCTTCTTTTTGTATAGCCTTTTTTTTTCCCTTGTGGAGCTTACATTTAATGAAAAGATGCTTGAAAATATAGTTTGTTTGATTGTTTCACAAAATGCGTGAGTCCAGCTGCGTGAAGTAGCACCTTTAACTTTGGGAAACTCTTTGATATAGCAAGATTTGTTTTCTTCACGTAACAGGAAGTTTTATCTATCTCAACCATCATGAATCGAGAGAAGAGTTCCATTGCGAGCTTAATGACTGTTATCAAAGAAATTATGTGGAACACAGATTTTGCTATACGTTCATATGTAAAGCTGAGGCCAATGTTTGTGCATTTAAGTGCTGGAATTGCAAATCAGTTTGGATCTTCTGGTGCGCAGACTGATTTCAGTCAGCTCTTGACCATGGCACCGAGTTTTCATTGTTATAGCAACACTAATGCTACAAGGAGGCCGTCTCCTTTTGTGGAACACACAGTTTCCAGATTTGAGGATCACCTTGGAGAATGCTGCAAATGGATTCTAGAACTAGAACAGCTTATCCAGATGAAGAATGATAAAACCTTTGCAGAATCTTTGGAATCTCTGTCAAAAGTTATGTCTAATGCACATGACTATCTAATCCATGTGGCGTCTAAGGTAATTCTTACACAAAGTGCTAGCCATCACAAGTACTGGAGAATTTAACACAGCATGTGTTTTTTTCTATCTTGCTAATAAAGCTCACAAATCAAGTTCTTCAGTCATTATAAAGTTGTCTCTACAGATGCAAAGTCTCACTGAAATTTTCTATTTTGCTTCCGGTTTTGGGCTTCCTCCTAGGTCGCTAGCTGCTATCCTTCTTATTTACTTCCTTTTACAATTCTTGATAAAAATACGACCTGATATAACTTTGGATTTAGTAATGCAAAGTTTCACTCAATGTTTTCTATTTTACTTCCTGTTTTGAGCTTCCTCCTAGGCCGCGCTAGCTCCTCTCCATCGTATTAACTTCCTGTTGCAATCCTGATAAAAACGTGACCTGATATAACTTTGGATTTAGTAATAGAACCAGAAGGTATACTGAGAAAAAAGCTGCTCTTCATATGTTTATGACTGTAGCATGATAATATGTTTATTTGGTAACCACCTGCTCATATAAATCTCTTCTATGTGCTGTATTTTCTCCCTTCTGATATAACAACCTTAGCTATTGTTGCTTTGTAAAAAATCAATAATGTCCTGTCTGGAACTACTACGTTGGTACGTTTTCATTTATACTAAATCTATATTTTTGTTTTTCCAGGTGGAACATATTCATCAGAGTGTTGAAACAATGAAGATTCGGTATCTGAATGATCGACGACGCAGGGGTGATCGGAGTAATCCTTTTCTCAAGGCAAATAGAAGAGAGGAAGCTAAACAAGAAGCTACCAACAGAATAATGCATCCGATGTTGCATCCATCATCCCCAGGCCAGCCAACAACACTGGTTGCTGTTCCAATTATATCAAGCCAGCTACAGCATACTTCATTCCCCTCTGTAGCAACTTCCCCAAGCTCGTATCCAACTCTTGCACTGCCTTCTGTTTTGCCTCCATCCAGCATGCAAACAAGTCTTGCTCCATTAACCAACCCTTTCAGTTCACCGGGCCTGTGCCGTAGTCCACACCATTTGGTTCATTGTTCCTTGGGTCCACGTCAGTTGCATCTTTGTTAGGGACTGGCATTCCCATCTTCTGCTACTTCACTTTTCCCAGTACCTAGGTATACATGTGTACCTCTAGCATACTATTGGTCTTATTTCAATTTGATCAGCGCTGTATGCTGTTTGGCATGTATCAGAGTTCGATGCAGTGAAAATGGTCGAAGGAGAAGACATCACCACATTTTCTTTTATCTTGCTACTTGCAGTTAGTGTTTTCCCATGTTCATTGTGCTTGATTGTTAGTTTCCATGCTTACAAAACTAAACTTACTCCTTGCCTGATCCTCACGGTTAATTTGACTTTTGTATTCCAGATAGTTATAATCCTGGTTTCTCTTATTTGTAAGAGTTACTTATCGCATGCCGTTATGTTCATATAGATGGAACAGCAGCTTCAGGCATCAATCGTGTAAGTTCTTACAAATATGTAAGTGAACTTTAATTTTGTAAGCATAGCTATATCATGTCATGTTATTATGTTGAACGCTTTTTTATCTTTCATTATTATTGTTGTCATTTTCCTGTGCATGTCCACAAGGAAGGAAACCCATATTCAGAAGAAACTGCTAGCTGTGTATCGTCTTCTCTTGTATGTCCATTGACCCCAATCCCTTTTTCTGCAGCACGGTGGTCAACATTACCCTGTTGTTTCTTTGGTCTGTTGCACGGAGTGTTTTTGTGCTTTCGCACATGTTTAAGCTGACTAGCACATTTTTGTTGCTACGTACTAGAACCAAAAAAGTTTAGCTTCTTTGTTCGTGCAATGAACTATAAACATACCACATCTCAAGTCAGGACCTGTTTGTGCAGTATACTTGTTTAGGCCATTGGTTAGTGTTAACTTCTGAGGTGGTAAGTTGCAATGTTGCATGCTCGTTCTGTGTTACAAAAGAAAAAGAAAAAAAGGAGCCACAAAGGCAGCGGCGTGCTTGTCCTGGAGGGTCTCTTGACCTTTTTTTTTTTTTAAGAAAAGAGGTCTCTGACGTGTTTATGGAGTAGTTTGGCTAGGTGGTTTGCCGGATGCTGCTCTCTTGCTCCTCCATACCCAAATATTATTAATGTAGTGCCTGCTATACGTCAGTGCTTACGGGGGTTCCTATGTCATCAGAAGACCAACAGCAAATTAATGGAATTGTTGAAGTTCTAGTATCTGACGATCCGTCCCTTGTATGTTTGTATAGTAAATCCGTCACGTTAAGGACCCTATGCTGCGATCATGTTGTTCTCTGAATCGTTCTTGTAACTACCATGCTGTGCCCTTCAGACGCTGTTTATTTCTGTTGGAATCTAGACTAGTTCAACTCAAATCTGAATCTGAATCCCCCTCCCTCGCAGTTTGGAGGTCATGGCTGTGCGCTGCTCGTGGCGGCAGCCACGTCTCTGATGGCACGTGGGCGGCAAGCACGTGAGATAATCTGTGACCTGGACTGGGGATGGAGGAGAAGCTGCCGGGAAGCATCGTCCCGGCAGGTCGGCAACCAATCAACAACCTGAAGCGTTGCTTTGCTTTGCTTTGACGTTGTAACAAAGTGTGGTCGCTGCGGCGCGTAAAACTAGTGCGTTGAATGTGCTTCATGGCGTTGTCACAAGTGGAACGACAGGTTCTTCCCAATAGCCCGAATGTGCGATGGCCAGAACTCATCCGTCCCTTTCTCAGTTTTTCTGGGTGCCAGGAACTGTAGTTCGGTGAAAAATTGGAATCTCGTCCATGCTGTAGTGGATATGAAGACTGATTATAACGACGATTAGAGCAACTTTAATAGACTCTATTTTCGACTCTTAATTTGACTTTTTATTTATCTGTTCATAAAAATTTCACTATATATTGAGCATCCTACTCTAACAAATTCTGCATTTTCTACTCTCTAAATCATTACACACACTGACGCGTGGGTCCCATGCGTCATCCTACATTTATACTGGCTAGCCAAATTCAGCTACCAAAGGGTTTAATTTGGAGAGTTGGATGGCTTGACGAGTTGGATGGCTAATTTGTTAGAGAGTTATTTAAGTGTTGATTAGCTAAAATTTAAAATAACAAGCCACTTAGCTAGTTTTTTTAAGAGATGCTCTTACACCTTAGAAAGTGGATATAGAACAGAAGTACAGAGTTGACCAAACCGTGTCAAAGTTTGGGCGTGCGATTCTTTGGTTGGCAATTCGTGTTGTGCAACCAGCTGTTATTTTTTGATAGATGAAACTTAACGGTCGATGGTTGCAATGTTTTATACACTTTATTTTGTGCGTACTTGCAGAAAAATAAAATTTCTGTTGCCACAGCGTGCAATACGTAACCAATCCCGTAACTTCTTAAATCATCTTTTCTTTTTGAAAAATGCTTGGCGGAAAATATCATCAAAAAATATATGAGCACATAAAGAACAATAACAAAAATCTAAAGGCCTGATTGGTTCGAGGCCAAAATATGCTCTATCAAAATTGGGACATGCCAAATTATAGGCACGCCAAATTTTGTTGCTAAAATATGGGCAAAATAGCCAAAATTTAGGTAAAAATGTGAGAGCCAAAATTTTAATTTCTATTTGGTTTTATGTCAAAATACACTAGCTAATTTTTTTTAGACATACCCAGATTTTGATTTGTAACCGAGGGAAAGGTAAAGCCCCAAAGAACCACGTTTTCTCTCTTTCTCTAATTTTCTTGCCACAACTTGTTGACATGCCGATATGGCGACATACCTAATCCAAGGTAATCCGCCACCACACTCGTTCCAACCTAGTTGGGCCACCNCCGTAGTAAAAAGTAAAATAAAAAAAAATCCCCGAAAATCCGAGCGGCCTCCACGAACTTCTCAACGCGCTGCAACAACCACATAAAAGAGCCGCGTCGTCGCTTTCCTTCCAGCCTTCCAGGCTTCCACCCGCATCTCCCCTTCCCCCCTTCCTCCCCGCCTGACCTCGCCGCCTCCGCCGTTGACCAAGGCGGCCGCACGCAGCAGGCGAGGCAGCACGCCTCGCCGGTCATCCACCCCCGATCCTCGATCTGTGTATCGTCCCTCTCCAGCGACTCCTGTAGCCGCATCCGGCTGCGCTCCCGCGGAACCCTAGATCTCCGATACCCCGCGCGCCCTCGCGCCGACGGCCTCCCGATCGGAATGGGCCGCCATCTCCAGTAAGGTCCAGCGACCCAAGGGTACCCGTCTCCACCTTCGCGCGTGCGCGAGGCGCCGCCGCCATGGCGATCCGCATCACCATGTCCTACTCGGGCTACGTGGCGCAGAACCTGGCCGCGTCCTTCGGCCTGCGCTGCACCGCCGCCGCAGCTGCCGGCGCTGGAGCGGCGCCTGGCCCAGGGTGCCGCTTCCTCCAGGACGCACTATCCCGCCCCTTCTGCCTCTTCGCATCCTCCCGCCGCGCCGACTCCCACCATGACGCCGAGGATCACAACCACCCGAAGCCCAGGCCCAGGCCCAAGGCTCTGCCTCCGGCGGCCTCTGTGGGAGGGGGGCACTCGTTGTTACTCTCGCCGCCTTCCTCCACGAAGGCGGCACCGGTGCATGAGCCGCCAGCGTCGCTGGCCGTGGGGCTGCTGTCGGTGTTTGCGTCCGGGATTGGTTCGACTGGTGGCATTGCGGGGGCCTCCTCCCTCGCGGCGTCACCGTCGATATCAGCTGGGTTCAACCCTGCTGCGCTCCTCCCGTTCTTGCAGGCGACCAAGTGGCTCCCCTGTAGTGACATCATCACTGCTGCCACGGCGTCCCGCAGCTCAGGACGCCCAGCAGGTGCCTCTGCACCTGCTCCGCGCACAGCTGCACCATCGCCTGGTACTGCAACACACAGAGCCGCCTCATCTGCGGGTCCTGCACCACGGAGAGCTGTTCCATCTGCCGGTCCTGCACCTGTGCCCTCACCAGCTGTGGCTGCTCCTTCCAAGGTGGGTATTCAAGCGTTGATTGGTAGTGCGAGCATCGCCTCAGGCTCAGCTGGGATTGGTAGTGGTGCAATCGCCTCTGGTGCGGCTGGGATGGTGAGGAGTGGTCCTAGTCTTGCTGCTGGTGCAAGAGTGAGCAGGAAGGCTGGTTGGCTCTCAAGGTGGGTGAGCTCATGCTCGGATGATGCGAAGACTGTCTTCGCCGCTGTGACTGTGCCACTGCTCTATAGATCATCCTTAGCTGAGCCAAGGTCCATCCCATCCAAGTCAATGTACCCAACATTTGATGTTGGTGACCGAATCCTTGCTGAGAAGGTATAACGATTTCTATTCACTATGTTACATGAATAGGATTTTTTTTCTTGTCTATGTATTGTTTGCTGATGTTGGTTAACAATCGTGATTGTAGGTTTCTTACATTTTTCGGGAGCCAGAAATTCTGGACATTGTGATCTTTCGTGCACCACCTGTCCTTCAGGTATGATAACCTTGTTTCTCCTTTTTTTTAAAAAAAAAATATCAAGTTCATCAAAGGTTAATTATAATAAGAGCATCTTTTTGTAGGCATTGGGATACAGCTCAAGTGATGTATTCATCAAGAGAGTTGTGGCGAAGGGTGGGGACATCGTTGAAGTAAGCTTTTATACCAATGGTAGTGACCTCTTTATGTTTTTCCTTCATTTTTTGTTTTATTGTTTGATAAACAGTTTCCAGGGTTAGATGATCCACTTATTATTTGTACTTGTCGGTATTACTTGTATTTGATAGGTACGTGATGGTAACTTGTTGGTTAATGGAGTAGTCCAGGATGAGGAATTTGTGCTGGAGCCAGCCAACTATGAATTGGATCCACTGGTATGGAACTTTTCTTATTACATGCAAAAAAGAACCATTATTTCTAGTTTTTACTTCTTGGTAAGTTGACGCTATTGTAGTTATGTAGCATCAATCCTATCTC
>JAZFNS010068736.1:25851-36846 GCA_037127165.1 Alloteropsis angusta | reverse complement strand
ATCATGTTGATCTCCATCTCCATGATCTGTGTATGCCATCCTCCAGTGATGAGTCCTCCAAGAACGATCAACTAACGCTTGCAAATAAAACTTTACATAATCGCTCTTAGATCATCACAGGTTGGCACGCAAACCAGTACTTTAATTTGACAATACATATAGCTCCAGCCATATTGCTGCACTCATGACACACAGGCCATGTTTCCGTTACATACATGCATCACATACACATAAGGGCCATATTGGTCACATGAATTCCTGCAAAAACAAGTTATGCAATTCACCATGTTCTACTAAAAAGCGCAAGAGTGCCGCTATACAAGAAAGCACTGACGGTTGTGCATAGATCGTATATATGGNGCATGCGCCTGGCTCTTGACGTAAGTTTGATTCGACCAATCCAATTGATCTACATCTCACCATGCATGGGTTTACGTGTATCACTTAGCTCCGATGGTGGAAATCCAAACGGTAGGACCAATTCATTACACGACCATCATGGCAAGGATCATGAACCGATCAAAGATTCATCCCCGGCCTCGCATATCTCCATATGCACGCAACTGAACCTATAACTAGACAGCTACCACTCTTGTACCACTGTAGGGATTCGGGGAGGCTATGCTGGCACAATTCAAAATCGTCTACCCCGAAAAACAGGAACAATTGTAGTTATAGACCACAAGTCGTTACCACTCGACGTGTAGTTGCAGCGAAAACGTGTTGAAGTAGAAGAGGGCGTCAAGGTGGCAGTGCAATTGCTTATGTCCATCTGGTCCTGCACATGCGGTTCGTCTAGTGCTGTAGATGCAGCACCTCAGAGGTATCCACACATACAAGGATGGAACTCCGTACGCCGGTGTGCTAGCACCAAAAGCGCGCACGGATGGCGAGCTGAGGCGTGAGGGAGAAGAGTGGCGGCCGCTTGAGATGGTTCTCATCCCCTAGCCTCTCCCACATATATATATATATATATAGGGCGGAAAAACTACCTCACCCTCGTCCATTAGCAATACGGGACTAATAGATGGCATAGTCCCTCTACCGGTAATAGGCCGTACTAATGGGATTCCACCTTGTAGGCCCATTAGTAACCTTAATCCCTTGTGGATCATAAGCCCATAAACCAATCCAATCCTATTGTCTCTTGGGCATATATCCAACACACCGAGCATGAGGCTCGGGCTGCCGCCAAATAGATTTGAAGAAAACTTTAGTGTAATAGCCCTTGTCTCTTTGTTAGTGGGTGCAATGTTGCAACAAAAAGTAGAACTAGAAAATAGAAAACAGACCCAGCCACCGAATGAGGGTGAGTAGACTTTGCATGACTTATCTTTTTTTTGTTGGTGCGAATGTTCATGCGGGCAATAGTTGATGTTGCGAAACTTTCTTGGATAGGGTTTAGTTTTGCTTGACTACGTTGTTAAGTGTAGAACCGACGCAACTATACATGTTCAATGTGTTCGACAAGACATCGCCATCTATTTCCCCAATCATGTAGGCTCGTGGTCTTGCAATTTCTACTACATTGTAGGGTCCTTGCCATGGAGAGGACAATTTAGTTTTGTCCTTGGTGTGTTGATCTAGTTTGAGCACTATGTCACCTATGCATAGACTTCTTTTACAGATATTAGCATCATAGTATGGTCACATTTTTTGTTGATATTGAGCCACCCTGAAAGCGGCTTTGTCGCGAGCTTCTTTGAGGACAATTAGCTCATTGACCCTTCGAACAGGAACTTCTATTTCTGAAAACATTGCCACGTGGGGGGCTTGTAGTCGGACATTGGATGGTAAGATTGCTTCTGCTCCGTATACCAAGAAGAAGGGTGTTTCACCTGTAGCTAGGTTCGTGGTGGTCCGCATTGACCATAATACTGTAGGTATTTCATGAATCCATTTCTTGTTGTAGGTTTGTAGCCTGTTGAATATCCTCTTCTTGATTCATTGGAGCACAATGCCATTAGCACGTTCAACTTGCTCGTTTGTCTTCGGGTGATTTACCGATGACCGATCATGCTTGATCCCATGGTCATAGCATAAATCAGAAAACTTTTTGCTTTTGAACTGTGTTCCATTGTCAAAGATTATCTTACTCCATAGGAACTTGACAGTGCTTCCTTGGTAATGTTCTGAACCAGCTCGACTTTGACCCATTTAGTAAATTTGTCGACGCCAACGAATAGAAACTTGTATCTGCCGATGGCCCTTGGAAAATTACCCAAGTATATCTACCCCCATGTGGCAAAGGGCCTTGATAGGGGTATAGTGTTTAGAGCTTGCACATGTTCAGTCTGCATCCATGCGAAGAACAGGCATGCTTCACATTTTTGTACTAAATCGCTTGCGTCTTGAAGAGCTGTAGGCCAGTAGAAGCTCTGTTGAAATGCTTTCCCGGTCAGATATCAGGGAGGCATGAGATCCATAGATTCCTTCATGAATATCATTGAGCAAACTAATGCCCTTGGTCTGTGTGATGCATTTGAGGAGTATTCCATTGCGGGTTAGCTTGCACAACCGCCTATCGACCAATGGATAGTTCTTGGCTTTACGATGGATTTTCTCCAGCCTTGCGTCATTGTCCGGGATAGCTTGGTTTGTGAAGTATGCCTGGATTAGATCCATCCAAGTCTCCTTGTTTCCAACTAGAGTGGCAGGATGAGCCGTATTGACCAACATAGACTCCATAGAGGATTCGTCTGTTGTGGAAACTGGTTCGTTATCGGGCCCAGTTTTTTGGTTCGGTAATGAAACCGACACATAGGGTTTAGTAAGAACCTTAAATAAAATGTTACCTGGGAGGCGCGTGCATTCAACAGTTGCCTTTGCTAGCTTGTCTACAGTGCTGTTGAACTCCCTTAGGACGAACTGAATTTCAAGTCCACTGAATTTGCTCTCCATCTTCCGGTATGCTTCCAAGTATATGGCCATCACGTCACTCTTTGAACTGTACTCTTTCATGACTTGCATAGCGTCTAACTGTGAATCCCCTTTCACGAGTAGCCTCTTGATTCCTAGAGAAGCAACTATGCGGCGTCCTGTCAAAAGCCCATCATACTCAGCAAGATTGTTAGTAGGTATTGGATCAGCAAAATCTATTTATAGTGTGTATTACAAGATATCCTCCTATGGAAATATCAAGACTACTCCAGCCCCCGCGCCTGCATGCTTTGCAAAATGCCCCATCATAGAACATGGCCCAATGTTTGTGATTTTGGCAGCTTGACCGAGTTTGGGATTTGTCCATTCTGCAACAAAAATCTGCAAGAGCCTGCGATTTGATAGTAGTTCTAGATATGAATTCGACGTCGTATGCACCCAACTCCACAGATCATTGTGCTATCCTTCCCACGGCATCCCGATTATGCATGATGGTGCCTAGGTGGTAGGTTGACACAACTTTGATCTTATGACTCAGAAAATAGTGCTTGAGTTTTCTGGAAGTCATCAATACATCATTAATAATATCTGAATTTGAGGGTACTTTGTTTTCGCGTTGTGTAGTACCTCGCTTATAAAATAAATGTGGTGTTGTGCTGACTACTTTTTTGTTTGCCTTTCAAGCACTAGAGAAATGGTGACAACTATCAATATTGTTGCTACATACAATAACATCTCTTCTTCTGGGTGCAGCGGGACTAATACGGACATTTTCCGTAGGTATTGCTTGAACGCCTGGAATGCCTCTTCTGCTTCTGTCGACCACTCAAAACAATCAGTTCTACATAACAATTTGTAGAATGGCATACCTCATTCACCAGACTTGGATACGAACCGACTCAAGGACACCAGCATTCTTGCCAACTTCTAGACCTCATGACAGTTGCGTGGAGATTTCATGTCATGGATTGCCCTATTCTTGTCTCTATACCTTGCTGGGATACAAGGTAACTGAGGAGCTTGCCCGTGATACACCAAAGGTGTATTGTGTGGGGTTGAGCATCATCCTATGCTTGCGTGGGCTGTCGAATGTTTCGGTCACATGGGCGATCAGGTCATTTTTAACTTACTTTTAAGGATGGTATCATCTATGTATGCTTCCACATTATGGCCGATTTGGCCTTAGAGCACAATGTGCACACATTATTCATAAGTACAATCTGCATTTTTCAGACCAAATGGCATCTTTATATAGCAATAAACACCAATGGGTGTTACAAATGCAGTTTTCTGGTCATCGTCAATGCACACGCTGATTTGGTGATACCCCAAATAGGCATCTAGAAAACAAAGCAGCTCGCATCCAGACGTTGAATCTACAATTGATCTATTCTAGGCAGCAGATACTCGTCCTTCGTGCATGCTTTATTCAAATCTGTGTTGTTCATGCACATCCTCCATGTTCTGTTGGATTTCTTCAACATGACTTGGTTGAGTCCCTTTCTCAGATTGGTTGGCCAACCAATCTGAGAAAGGGACTTTTCGAACAAAATCGACTTTGAGTAGTCGGTTGATTTCTTCACTAATGGTGTCTCTCTTCTCTGGGGTGTATCTTCATTTCTTCTGCTAGACTGGTCGGACGCTAGTTCATATGTCAAGCTTGTGCTCGATTACATCCCTGGGGATACCTGGCATATCAGACGGTTCCCAAGCGAACATGTCTGAATTTGCCAAGAGCAAATCAATGAACTCGAGTTCCTATTTCTCTTCCAGACCTGTGCCCACCATAGTGGTCTAGTTTGGGTCTGTTTCGTTGATGCCTACCGCTTTGGTGCTTGGGTCAGCAGGCTTGGGAGTTGCCTTTTCTTGAGAGGCGGCTGCTGCTGGGGTGTCGCCCTTGTCATGTGGTGGTGTCTGATGGAGTTCGGGTTGAACCACCTTCTCGGTGACGGCAGCATCGGTATTTTTGCCTTAGCCAGGGCTTCATTGCCTTTTTCCTTCACTGCTCGAGCCTCGGCAGCCCGATAACTTTTCGCATGCAGAATTTTTCCAGTGGAGGTCGATAGGCACTTGACCTTTTTCTTTCAGGGGCCCTAGCCTTGGCTGGCTTCGCCTCTCTATTCCTGATCATGTCCACGGTCGTCAAGTCACATTTCACCATGCCCTTTCGATGACCATGGATGATGATCGGGCCGAAGGGCTCGGGGATTTCGATTATGGAGTACGCGAAGTGGGCAGTTGCCATAAATTTGTTTCAAGAATGGCCTGCCTAGGATGCAGTTATAGGCCGATGAGATATCAGCTACCTCAAATGTGGGGAACTCAGATCGGAAGCTCTTTCCTTCTACAAGGATCACCTGTAGATCGATCCTTCTGAGGGGGTAGGTTTGGATGCCTGATATGACACCATCAAAAGTCTTGTCCACTGGGGTGAGATGCTTCCTTAAGCTTCCGAGATAATCAAACACATCTGTGATCAGTAAGTTGAGGGCCCTTCCACTATCAATCAAGGTTCGCTTGACCATGCACGGCCCGATCCAAGGCTTGATGCATAGGGGAAGTAGTGGCCCCTCGCGCAACGTGTCATGGAGATCCCTTTGATCAAAAGTGATCGGGACATCGAACCACCTCAATGTTTTCTTACACTGCTCAGTGCTCATATTTTGAGTTGGGTTCTAGAGGTTCGGATGGTGGCACCATTGTAAATTGTGGCAATCTCTAGGTTTTTGATAGATCTGTATCATCGCCATCTTCCATGATGTTGGTCTGCTGGGGGTTGTGAGCACCTTGGTTGCGTGGGCCCCCCTTTTGCTGGGCCTCTTCCTCCTTCCTCTAGTTCTTATACACCAAACAGCCAATGAAGTCAGGCTTCGTAGATCAGTGGATTGGGTAGTACTTCTGGAGTTCGGCAGGCTACCATTGGCGTCGGTATGGGGGCTTGTTATCCACCACCATGACTTCTTCGCCCTCGGACTTACGCTTCTTATGCTTGTTCTTATTCTTCTTCTAGCCTTTACCGGATGGAGGGCTTTGTTTGGTTTTTCCTTGGACCCTTGCTCAAACATATGCCACCTTGGCAGTTTCTTCCACGATCTTGTAGAGTTCGGTGGCCATCTTCAGGCTCCTTTTGGCAAGCTCTTCCGCCATCCGCTCGTCCTTGCAACGTTGATTGAAGGCCATAAAAAAACCTGATCATCCACCATATCTGGTATGGCATAGTGGGTGTCGCTGAAGTGGCGGATATAGTCCCGAAGAGATTCTCCGAGCTTCTGCATGCAGTTGAGCGGGTCTCCTCCAGCAGCGGCATCCATGTGTTCACGAGTCGTCTAGGAGTGCCTGTTGAAGAAATTCTGTAGGAGGAGCCACTCCTCCATACTGTGATGGGGGATCGCCAAGACGTAGTATTGGAAGCGATCCCATGCCTCCAACACAGTTTCTCCAGCATCTTGTTTGAGCTTGAAATCCTTCCCCTAAAGGCATTAGTTTTCCTAATGGGGAAGAACTTGGCGAGGAATGCATTTGAACACTTGGGCCAAGTGTTCACAACGGTGCGGTTGGAGTAGAACCGCTGCTTGGCTCTCCCAAGTAGTGAGAACGGGAACAAGCGGAGTCAAATGGCTTCTTGCTCGACTCCCCGAATGGTGATGGTGCTGCAGACCTCTAGAAAGTGTTGGGGATGTGTGACAGCATCTTCGTTAGGCTTCCCACAATAGGGACTGGCTTACACCATGTTGATCAGCGGGGCCTTGAGTTTGAACGCATGATCTCCCGCGTCCACTTCTGGCCCCATTGGGATGTGGGCAGCAGACGGAGCGGAGAAGTCACAGATCGTTCTCTCGGCCATGGCTTCTTGAGGGACTGGTGCTTCTTAGGGAGGCAGAGATTTGGGGGCTGGTGGAACTTCAGGAGTTTGTGGTGCTCCGGAAGTGGATAACTCTCTGATGACTAGCGCAGATTCCGAGAGGAAGACTTGAGGGATTACCAAATGAGAACGTACCCTTCATCCTATGGTGTTCGACTTCTCTAATTAGTTAGATGGTAATTGAAAACCAGTCATGCACTACCCTGTTTGACATCAAAGAGAAACAAAGCAGAGGGGTAAACCTGCTAGAGTAATGACAATCAATCGTGTTGTATTAAATGCATGATGAATAAAACTCTTTAACATTTGTTTTCCCCGGCAACGGTGCTATAAATGCTTGTTTGTATTTTTTAACATTTACATAATTCTGCAAGTGCATAGACGTACATTGTAGCATTTCACCCGGGAGTATTCTAGAGTATCATATTTGTTTATCCGCAGGGGAAGCGTTTAATTAAAGAGAGTTGTTATCCAATACATTTGTATACATCATTATTAAATGGTATAACAATTAAGGGTAGAGTGACACACAGAAGTTCAAAGCTCATTAATGTAGTTTTAACTAGTATTTAGTAGAAAGAAGGACTCAAAGGATTCGTTAGTCATCATACTTATGGGACTTGGATATACAACTTATCCTGTACAAGCTTGTCAAGGGAAACATATTAATGGACATATCGAGGTATCATGGGGTTCCCTCATCAAAGGAAGACGCATGACTTCTTATCATAAAGGCCTAAAATCAACTCCCGAACGTGGAGGACCACCTGCCATCTACCTCTACTAATTCATCGGGAAGCGATACCCCTAATGATATTCCATATTCCAAACACCATGTTTGCAATATGTAACATAACTCTATCTATTGTACACATAGATNTGCAACACATTGAGCCAATGTCATAGTATATCTCAGCTTGACTAAGGTGCAAGACATAAGTAATACATACTAAGTAAGTAGAGCAAAGTGAAGGCATACAACATAGGTATGAAGATAATTCCATTAAAGATCTGAGTCTTAAAAGTAAGTACAGACATAGAAAGACTATATTCTAAAGCTTATCAAGACTCCTTTGGAAGCCTTCTGAAACTAAGACTAAAGCTACTAAGACTAAAACTAAGCTTCAAAGGTAGAGAGAGCTCTTCTTCTGGTTTGTGTTCGATGGAGAGCCCCTTGCAGGTATTTATAGGGTCCATAGGCGGTGTAGGATCAGCACGAGGCGATTGAAGCAGTTTCGCGCCAGGACCCGGTTGGCCGACCAGGGGGGTAAGCCGACCATGGGATTCCATCGACTTGGCAATCTCTAGCCAGGATGCAATGCTAGAGGCGGTGTGAGTCTTCTCGTCAAGGGGTGACCGAATCAAACGCCACACCAGGTCGCCCGACCTGTGGGGGTCGACCGACCCTGGCTAACCGGCATTTGAGCCCATCTTTGTCAGGGTCACTACTCTGTGGGTCCTGAGGTCAGTTGTGGCGGGTATGCCTGTTGTGGAGTACGGGAAACATCGGTTGTGGGCCCATCGATCCATGAGATCCCCTCTTGACTTGATCTTGTCCCTTGATCTCCACAGTCATTGAATCAACGCCCCTGATCATCCCAAGTGTGATACTTTGCATGGGACAAACTTTTGCTGAATTGGGCTCCAGGCCTGGTCGCCCGACCTGTCCTGGTCGGCCGACCAGAGCCTAGGCCCCATTCCCTCCATCTTTTGCCAAATGTTTCCTGAATGCAAATAGACTCCAAATATATGTGGAAACAATTATTTGAATAATTAAGATTATGATTTGTTAGTCTTTTACCATTTTCTAGGGTCAATTGACGGTTTAAGATAGTGCCATAACGGCTGTCAACACCTCCCAAGCATGTCATGAAGGATTCCATGAGATACTTCTCCTTGGAGAAGATTTTCTAGTCGATAGCCCAGACCTCCATACTGGGGTTGAAATGGGCTTCTATGATAGTTCCCCTTATGGAATATGGAAGGACTATGGAAGGTGCGCTATTCCAAATTACTTCAGAAAAGTGCCATATTCCGTCCGACCATTCCTCCTTTATGTCTTTCATGAGAAAAGCTTCACGGGGAGGATCGCGAGGATGAGAAAGAAGGGGTGTCATTGTAATCTTGTGCCTTGAGTAATCTGAGGCATTTCCATGATTTCCAAAGAGATAATCCTTTGAGTCTAATGGTAATCTAAAAGGTTGAGTTTCCTCATCCTCAATGGATGGGTCTCAGGAGCTGGATTAGGCAAATTAACGGGTTCTACATCAGGGTGTTCTTGCTCAGATTCGTTCAAGTTATCAGCGGAATTTTCGTAGATAGTGGTTAGGACTTCTTTTGCTCTAGCCTGGGCTATGTGTAGAAATGAGCCTCCGGCTGCTATATCTAGTAACGGTCATCTTTACTATTCAACCCAAATCAGAAATGTTGCATGAGCATGTAGTCTGGAAGACCTAGATTTGCTCCAGTTTGACATGAGTCCTGGAACCGGTCCCATGCTCTTGTGATCATTTCCTTCTCTTGTTGTTGGAAGCTAACGATCTCCTTCTGAAGTGCAAAGTTCCGGTGAATAGGGGAGTATTCAAGAAAAAACTTGTCCCGTAACTTTTCCGATTCACCGTTCGTTAGCCCAACGGTATGGTCATACCACTTCCTTGCTCTCTTTTGAGAGAGAATGGGAAGAGCTTCCATCTAATCGTTGCCTGAGTCATGCCTGATACAATCAGACATGAACATAGCAACTCAAATTCATGCAAGTGATGGTGTGGGTTTTCACCATCACGTCCTGTCGGATTATTGGGCCCGACAATCTACATGGGGTAGCCCACGTANCAGATCGAGGATCACAATCTCGATGGTAACACAAGACGCAAGGATTGAGCAGGTTCGGGCCGTCACGGTGATGTAATACCCTACGTCTTGTGTTGGTTGTATGGATTGTTGTGTACGAAGTTCCTCTAGGATCTCCATAGTTGGGCTCTGTCCTAGGTCTCGTGGTTGTCGTGCCTTGGAGGGGGTCCCAAGGCTCCTTATATAGACCGGTTGCCTTGAGTTACAAGTTGGTCGAGATCGTAACCTACCCGAAATATAAGGATTTGATTCTGTAATGATTATAAATATCTTTCCCTAGAATTCCGACTAGTTTATCTTGACCTCCGATCTTCTTGCGGGATATGTCGTCTCCTTCCTTGTTCCGTGCGCCATCATACCCGTCCCAGATTGTCTGACTAGTGGGCCTCCTGTCTGGTGGGCCGCCCAATCTGTCAAACCAGCCCGATAGCACTCGGATTGGGTAGCCCCTTGCTGGTTGGGCCAATCTACCTTCTGGGTACCCTTGGGGGTCTACCCTCGACAAGCCCCCGAGTTGTACGTGGTTGTGCATGTACCCATTGAGGTCGTGCCATCTCTTGAGCTTCGAGCTTGCTGCGGTTGGAAGCAAAACCGTGTGATACTGGAGAAAAGAGAGTGCCGCCAACCACGGATGCGCCGCGAGGTGCGCCATGGGATGTAGCCCCTGAGCCTTGAAGTGATTCCGAAGGAATCAGTCCAAGGGTTAGTAGTCATGAACATCTTCGTCTCAGTCGCTAGATAAGCAACACATGCGCCGCGAGGTGCGTCTGTTGGCCATAGCCCCCGAGCCTTAAGATGATTCGGTAGGAATCAACTGGCTTTATTCGAGGATTCTTCTGCACTTCCTTCTGGCGTCAATTTTAGCAGCCCGACCTCAACCGCGCCGAGCAAAGTTCGCCGACAAGTCCTCCCGGCACCAGCCCCCTAGCATAAGGGTCACGACACGCCAAGTAGTCGCCTGGCGACACCCCGAGTGTGAGGGTCGCGATACGCCGAGTAGTCACCCGGTGCCAGCCCCTGAATGTGAGGGCCGCGATACGCCGAGTAGTCGCCCGGCGCCAGCCCCCGAGCGTGAGGGCCGAAGCACGCCGAGTGTTAGTATTTCTTACGGTCGCAGATAAATCCGCAAGCGCACGGATACAGTTGCAGCTTTCACCCGAAAGTATTTAGGGTATCGAATACACATGGAAGGTGATGGTTGACTAGAGTAGTTATCCGTTGTATTCAATTATAACATTATTAACTTACCAAACTCTAGCAAGGGGTAAATGTTGATAGATTGGGGTAGTGTTGTGACACACAGAAGTNTTCACTGCTCATGATAGTCTAGTAATATGGAGGTCTTAGCAGAGAACTAGGGGTTCTATGTACTTTCTAATTATGGGTTACACTCCTATGAATGC
>JAZFNS010068736.1:11849-23162 GCA_037127165.1 Alloteropsis angusta | reverse complement strand
AAATAAATAAAAATAGTACATCAAACAGTACCAAAAACAGAAAATAAACTCCTAATATTCTAGAGAATGCAGAGACGATCGCTTGAACGCGAAAATCACCCAAAACGGATTTAAAATAAAGAATCTACGCTAGTTTAAAGGTTGCAGGGACTTATATGTAAATAAAAATAAAGTCTGCGTACTGTTATGAAATAAACCGGGGCCATAAACATAATTATCATTATAAACACAGGGTTTAACTTGTAAAAGGGGCTAAAGGGGCTGTGGGTTCTAATTTCAAAGAAAGCAGGGGCCTAAACATAAAATCTAAGGGTATAAGTGTAATTATTTTTCTATAGGATTGGACTGCGGGTTAATTCGTGAAATCTACAGGGGCTCTTTAGCAAAAAGGCATGGCTGACTGGTACGCGCGGGGTTTGCCTCGGCTCGGCTCTGATCTGAGCCGTCCATGTGCGATCGAACGGTTCTCGAGTGCTCGGCTCGCGCGCCGGTGAACAGCGACGGCTCGGTGGCGGCGCCGCCTGCTTCCCTCGCCGGAAGTTTGCCGGCGCAGGGCTAAAAAATGCTACGATGTACGAAATTGAGTGCGGAAAGGATGGGAAGCAAGAGTGGAGGATCGCGAATTCACCTAGGGGGTTTTTCAGGAGAGTTGATGGCCGGAGAAGCTCGGTCGTCGGCTATTGCGGTCGGCCGGTCCGGATGCACGACGGGGAGGGGTTCCGACGACGGATTTGAGCTCTAGGCGTCGGGGAAAACTTCTGGGCGATCGAATTCGAGATTATAGCGACAAAAGCGGGTGGGGGAGCACTGGTACAAAGGGAACGCGAGCGACGGCGCTTACTGGCGTCATGGGTGGTGGCGAGCTCGGTTCGGTGATGTTTGGGCGCGGGATAGGGTTCCTGGTGAGTGCAGGGCACAACTCAGAGGCTTGGCCGAAGCTTTATACTGCTAGGGGGGAGAGAGAGGTCCGAGCCGCGGATTGATGGCGGCGGTAAAACCGGCCATGAATGGTCGTTAGGGCTGTTGATGAGCGGAGTGAAAGAGAGAGAGGAGAGCGGGAGGGAGGATTAAGAACCTTAATTGCTATCAATTCGTTTGAAAGAGAATGAAGTAGGGGGGAAAGAATCGACGGGAGAGGGGAGCCAGGTTTGGGCGCAGGTTAACTGCGCGCGCGGGAGGAGCGGCGTGACGCGAGGAAGAAGGACCCGACAGGCGGGACCCGCAGGTCAGTGAGAGAGAGAAGCGCGGGAGAGGCTGACAGCATGGGCCCACTGCCAGAGAGAGAGAGGCAGGCGCGGGAGCTGGTTGCGGGCTGGGAAGAAGTGGGCCAGCGGGGTTGGACGGCCCGGTGGAAAAGAGAGAAAGGGAGGGAGAGAGAAGAGAGAGTTGGAATGGGCCGGGCCTAAATGGGTTTAGGGAAGGGTTTGAAAAATAGAGGTTTAAACTTTTATTTGAATTGTTTGAGAAATGTTTGAAGGGATTTGAAAACAAAGTTATTTAGGGAAATTAAACCTAGTTCAGCCATAATCAAATAAAAACCTATATGCTAAAGAGCATGAATGCACCAAACACTTTTTGTTCTAATTTTAATTAATTATTGTTTAAATAACTAAAACTTAAATTTTAAATAAAAAGAAAATTTTATTAAATCCTTAATTCACACTAATAATTACAAGTTGCTTATATTATTTTCATGTGATGGAATTTTGGGTGTTACACCTGAGCTGAAGCACTGGTCGAGCCTTAGCGGCACGCCATCAAACTTGTAGCGTTGTTTCCTGAGTGCTTTGAGATCAATCGAGCCCTGAAGGCACGCTGTCTTTTTATGCAGCGCCAGCCCCCAAGTCCGAGTGCTGGTCGAGCCTTAGCGGCACGCAGCATTAGTTCTCGAGTAGTTTGGGGACCAATCAAGGCATAGAGGCACGCTGTCTTTCACGGCGCCAGCCCCCATGTCCGAGTACTGGTCGAGCCTTCGCGGCACGCCGTCCGTCTCTGCATGCCTAAGTAGTTCGGGTTATTTTTGCCGTTGGCGCTTTGGTCGCAATGGTCGGGCTGGACGCCCAACGACACTTTTGCAGTTGGGCCCGCGCCTGTCAATCAAGCCATGACTCAGTAATTTAAGACATTAAGGTGATTTCCCCATTTCTAGATCTTATTCACCTGCATTACTTTCCTTCTCTGCCATAGCCTCAACCTTCCCCCTGCTTCGGATCTGTAGAGCGAGTTTAGCCACCACGGGGATCGTCGGCTCGCTGATGCGAACAAGATACGCTTTTCCCTTTGTTATACTTATCCTAAGTTCGTAACGCCGAGAGCAGATCCCGTGCACGTGTGGAAAGGCTTAGGTGTTGTAAACGACTCGGTTACGCGGTATTTGACTCAAAACCACTTGGAATTATGTCTTGCCAAGTTCTTTTAAACAAGAAATCATACATACGGTGAGCATAGATTTTTTATTAAACTTTTGCGATACATAGCTCGGTTACGGATAGAATCAGTGCAGGTGCTCGATATTCCATGGGTGGTGGGACTTCGGTGCTGTCCTCGTACTGGAGCCGAAAATTACCCAGACATATGAACTGGGTCACTATGAATGGTCCTTCCCATGGAGCGGAGAGCTTATGAGCTCCTATCGGTGATTGTACTCAGCATAGTATGAGGTCTCCGATGTTGAAGTCTCGTTCTTGAACGTTCTTGTCAAGGTAGCGCCGGAGTTGTTGCTTGTACCACGCATGCCTTATGAGAGTATGAACTTGGTACTCCTTGGTAGAGTTGAGTTCTACTTCGCGGGTTGCTTCAGCCTCGCCTTCTTCATACCTATCGACGCGCGGTGATCCGAATGCTTTGTCCGTTGGGAGGATGGCTTTAGAGCCATAGATAAGGAAGAACGGAGTATGACCCGTGGCGTGGCTTGGTTGGGTTCTGAGGCCCCATATGACCTGCGGCAGTTCTTGGTGTCACCGTTCGGCGAACTTCTTCAACGGGCCGAAAATTCTGGCCTTTAAGCCTTGGAGTATCATGGCATTGGTGTGTTCCACCTGTCCATTGCATCTTGAATGGGCGACTGAGGCATAGTACATCTCGACGCAGCTGCCTTCGCAGAAATCCCAGAACGCGGACATGGTGAACTGGGTTCCCAAATCAGTTATAATGTTGTTCGGGACACCAAATCGGTGTGTGATCTCCTCGATGAAGGCATCCACTTGTTTTCACGTTGGAGTCCCGACGATGACCTTGTACTCGATCCATTTGGAGAATTTGTCAATGGTGACGAGGTTATGTGTGTAGCCCCCTGGAGAGCCCTGAAAGGCCCCACCATGTCCAGACCCCAGCAAGCAAATGGCCACGAAGATGGCATTGTTCACAGGGCTTGAGCTGGCAGGTGCTTTTTCTTGGCAAAGAATTGGCACCCCTTGCAGTGGCGAACGAGCGAACCCAGCTCGATATGTTTTCCCAACGAGTGGTTCTGTGGCAGCATGGCTTCCGCAGATTCCAGAGTGGCACTATGTTATAGGTGAGGTAGTCTATGAACTCTGCCATCCAATCTTCTCGGGCGCGAACTGTCATGACCTCACAGAATGCCGGTTCAGGTTCTGGCTCATCTTCTAACCCTTTCACATAGGGTTTTAGGAGACATTGTACGAACACTCCTCCAGGCACTTGCGCGTGGGTTGATCCTAGCTTGGCGAGTGCGTCAGCCGCGAGATTGTTTTCTCAGGGAACATGGTGGTACTCAATTCCATGGAACTTTCCTTCTTGCTTGTGGACCGCTTCACAATAGGCGTTCATCCTTTCTCTATGACGATCCCACTCCTTCTTGACTTGATTTATCACAACGGAGGAGTCGTCGTACACCAACAAATTTCGATGAAAGTGGTGATGCGCAGACTGTGGAGTATCGCTTCTTACTCGACGACATTGTTGGTGATGGGGAAGTGTATTTGGAGCACGTATCGTAACTCTTCTACTTTTGGTCAGACAAAGAGTAAGCCGGCGCCTGCGCCGTCAATCATCAAGGAGCCGTTGAAGTACATCTTCCAATGCTCTCCACTAGTGTTTTCCTTGGCGTCTTAACTCTCGGTCCACTCGGCGGCGAAGTCGGCAAGGATCTGTGATCTGATGGCCGTGCATGGGACGAACTCTATAGTCAAGGAAGCGAGCCCATTTGGTGATCCGTCCGGTGACGTCCTTATTATGGAGAGTTTCGCCGAGTGGAAATTGTATGACCACCTTTATGCGATGCGCTTGAAATTAGTGGCGGAGTTTCCTCGATGTGATCAACAAGGAGTAGAGCAGCTTTTGCACCTGGGGGGTAACGTGTTTTTGAGTCGCTCAAGACCTCACTCACATAATAAACCGGCCGATGTACCCGTTGCACTCTTTCCTCCTCCTGTTTTTCTACGACTATCACAGAGCTGACCATGCTAGTTGTGGCCGAGATGTACAGGAGTAGTGGTTCGTCGTTGTGCAGAGCGACAAGTACTGGCGGGTTGGAGAGATAATTCTTGAGTTTGGTGAAAGCTCGCTGCGCCTCCTGGTTCCACTCAAACCCGTCGGTCTTCTTCAGGATTTTGAAGAATGGCAGGCCCTTATCACCTAAGCGGGAGATGAATCTGCTCAAGGACGCCATACATCCTGTCAACTTTTGTATATCTTTCTTCCCTGTTGGCTGCTTCATTCTCATGATGGTGTCAATTTTCTCAGGGTTGGCCTGGATGCCCCTATTGCTGACGATGAAGCCGAGTAGTTTCCCTTAGGTACGCCGAAGACACACTTAGTCGGGTTGAGCCTCCAATTGAGCCTACGGAGGTTGTCGAACATTTTGGTGAGGTCGGCAATGAACTCGGTTTCATGTTTTGTCTTGATGACGATGTCGTCGACGTAGGCCTCTGCATTGCAGAGGCCAAAAGTCATCTTTGTCTAGCAATAGGCGCCGATGACAGTGATGAAAGAGGTCTTCTCCTGATTTTCTTGTTTAGGGCAACCTAGTGGTAGCCGGAGTAACAATCAAGAAAACATAGGAGTACGCATCCGGTGGTGGAGTCAACGACTTGGTCGATGCAGCAGAACGAAGGGGTCCTTAGGGCAGTGTCTATTGAGATCCGTGTAATCAACGCACATTCTCCATTCATTAGTTTCTTTTTTCTTATAAGGACTGGATTAGCAAGCCAATCGGAATAAAAAGACTTCTCTAATGGACTTGGCTGCTAACAGTTTGTAATTTCTACCCTAATGGCCTCCTTGTGGTCCTATGTGAAGCATTGGAGCTTTTGGCAAACTGGATTGGCGTTCGTGTTAACCTTCAAGGAGTGCTCGACCACCTCCCTCGGAATAATGGGCATGTTGGATGGAGTCCATGCGAATATGTCAGCGTTCTTTGGGAGGAAGGTGACGAGCGAGCGTTCCTATTTGGAGTTGAGCCCTGAACCAATCAGGGCAGTCTTAGAGGAGTCGGCGAGTCCGAGCGAGACAGTGTGCACTGCTTTCGCCGGCTCCATGGTTCTAGACACGGGACTTGTCTTGGAGGAGTCGGGGATGGAGCCGGGATCCCCTTGGTAAGTCCTCGCGTCGTTGGTCACCTCCATCTGGAGCACGCTGCGCTCGATGCCCGTGCAGAGGTCGAGCCCATCCTTGTTGCACCCTTGAGATATGTGCACGTCACTGCGGATGGAGAGGACACCGTTCGCAGCTGGCATCTTCATCACCAGGTACGTGTAGTTGGCGATCGCCATGAACTTTGCTAGCGCTGGCCTCCCGAGGATAGCGTACTAGGCGGTGGTGAAGTCGGCGACTTGGAAGTTGAGGTACTCGGTGCGGAAGTTAGTCACATTGCTGAAAGTGACGGGCAAAGCTATCTGACCAAGTGGTTTGGATCCGATCCAGGGATTACTCCGTAGAAGGGATGCGGAGGAGTCAGGGTGTCGATGGAGAAACCTGTATCCTTGATCGTTTGGGCAAAGATGATGTTGAGCCCGCTCCTACCATCGATTAGCACCTTGGTGAGTCGTTCGTTGTGCACGATCAGGCTAAGTACCAGGGGATACTCGCCAATGTTGGAGACCTGGAACCACTAGTCCTCCCTGGAGAAGGTGATCGATTGTGCTGACAAGCGAAGAGGCTGGATCGGTGAGGAGTAATAGGAGAATATCTCCCTGTTGCACAGCTTTTCTCGGTGCTTATCTTCTACTGGCGGTGGCCCTCCAAGGATGAAGTTCACCTGCTTGTCGACATTCAGGAAAGCGGGGTTTGCTGGAGCTCCCTTCCCTTTGTCGCCCTTGTCGTTGTCACGCGGTAACAGCTTTTCCTCCTGCTTGTTGCAAGCATCAGCATGCCCCATGCAGTCAATAATGCGGTGTTCGACTGCTTGTGTATGGGACAGGGTCCTTGGAGCATCTTCTCAAACTCGGGGTTGAAGTTCGTACATGGGCAAGGTGCTCCGCGCTCCATGGCGGCGACGATACGATCTCTCGGGCACTTCTGATCTCCCATCCTGCTGGCCTCTGGGCAGTTCCGGCGTGGTTCTTCTTTTTTATGGCAATACTCTCGGCGAGGCGGTCCATCGTCATCCTGAGTGCCTCTCTTGTTGTAGTGGAGGCGGCTAGCTTCTTTGGTGTTGGCCAGCTTGTTGACTCATTCAAAGAACTCATCGGTTGTATTTGGCATATCCTCACAAAGGCACTTGAACACCACGGAGTCGGAGAGGCCGTCGAGGAAGTGGTGGATGATCTCAGACTCGGAGCACCCGGGAACCGAGTTGCGGTTCTCCATGTATCGGTCGGTGTATTTGCGGAGATTTTCTCCACGGCTCTGCTTGACCTTGACCAGATCCCACGTCGTGCTAGGCCTAGTTGAGCTACCCTAGAAGTAGCTCTTGAACTTGTTGCAGAGTGTGTCCCAGCTGTCGATGGAGTCGGCCTCGAGGTTGTGGACCCAATTGAGGCCCACCTTCGTCATGGTGACCAGAAAGTAGGCACACATGGAGTCGTGATCTCCATTCACGGCGCAGATGGTGATGCTATAAGTTCGGAGCCACATTGTGGGATCCACCTTCCCATTGTACCTCTCAATGCCAATGAGCTTGAAGTTCTTCGGCATCTGGATGGATTTGACTCGTGCAGTGAACGCAGGGAATCCATTGCAGTCGTTGAGGTTCTCGATGTTGATGTGGCCCGCGTCCACGGAGCTGTCTTCAGGCGTGCGAGCCCTGGGCGATCTGCGATGCTGCGGAGGTCCGTAATTGCGATCAAATTCATGGTAGTGTGCGACCTCGTTGGTTTCCAGCTCTGGGCATAGACGAGTGTCGCGATGTAGCCCTAGTGGGTCGAGTTTGCGATTGTACTCGGCGCGTCGGCGGAGTTCTTCTTTGTCCCTTCTTCGGTGGCGATCGTTGAGGTTTCCCCGGATATCCCGATTGTGGAGCCCTTCACAGAGGTCCGGCTGCTCGGCGTCGCCTTGCTCGACTTCGCGACGACTGGTCGTCCTTGAGTGACGAGACGAGGAAGTGGCGGCCTTCTAGGTGTTGATCATCCCAGCTACGGCAGTTAACCTTGGTGCGGTTGAGCTCTGGAGTCTCGGGGATTCCTTTCAGTTCATGGTGTGCGATAGCCAAGTTAGCTGACGGTATAGCATAGACACTAACACCTCTAACTTCTTGGACAAATTCCCCAACGAGATTGCGGTTCAGCCTGGGGTTTTGGTGATCACGCCGCGCATCTCGGTGGTTTCTCCTGTCATTGTTACGGGCGACCCTAGCGTCGCGTTGAGCCGTGTCCTCTCCTTGAACTGATGGCTCGTCGGCGGAGATGTCTAAGGTAAACGTTTCCTGCCTTGCTGGCACGATCCTCTTGTTTGGCAGGAGGACACGCATGATCTGCGGGAACGTGGGAGGCGCCTCTTCCTGGGGCGGAGCTGTCAGACCCCGAGGAGAAGTTAGCATGGTCGTCACGGCTGAAGTAGATCCAGGCGGAGTAGTAGAAGCGGCACTGGCCATGTTGTCAGTTTCAGGGGAGTAGTCGGCGTTGAACTATTGGCCGAGTGCTTCCTGATAGGCGGTTCCGCTGTTCCGGAGTCCCAGCGGGAATCCTGTGGTGGAATTGGTGTTTTGGCAAGCGGATTCGACGATTTTGGTGCACTCGCTGATGGAGTCTACTACCTCCTCTCTTTAGTTGTTTCCTGGATTGTAGGTGGCGGTGGCGAAGTAAGCATAGCTGTCGGCACCATGGACGGAGTTAGGTTCTCCTCAGGAGAGGACAGGGTGGCGTTAGCCGTCGTGACCATCGAGTGGTTGGAAATCGTGGTTGATGAAGCGGTGATGGTGATGATCCCATTCGGCATGGAGCCATTTCCTCCGAGTTGCGTCACGGCTGAAGGAGAGTTCTCTCTTAGGCCCGGCGGTGAAAACCATGGACCCAAAGAGGAACATGGCTCCTTCGGCGATGGTAATCTCGGCGGAGCTTGGCATGATGATGGTGGGTGTAGATGCCATCGAGCTTTGTAGATTGATCTCGTCGATCTTCCCCTACTTGTCGCGCCAACTGTCGAATTATTGATTCTGTCAATCTACACGGGGTTGCCGACATAGTTGATTTGTTAGGGGACAGATCGAGGATCACAATCTCGATGGTAACACAAGACACAAGGATGGAGCAGGTTTGGGCCGTCAAGGTGATGTAATACCCTACGTCCTATGTTGGTTGTATGGATTGGTGCGTATGAAGTTCCTGAAGGATCTTCGTAGTTGGGTTTTGTCCTAGGTTTCATAGTTGTCGTGCTTTACAGGGGGATCCCAAGGCACCTTATATAGTCCTATTGCCTTGAGTTACAAGTTGGCTGGAGATCGTAACCTACCTGGAATACAAGGATTCAATCCTATAACGATTATAGATATATTTCCCTAGAATTTTGACTAGCTTATCTTGATCTCTGATCTTCTTGCAAGATACATTGTTTCCTTCCTTGTTCCACGTGCCGTCATACCTGGCTCAGATTGTCTGAGTGGTGGGCTTCCTTTCTGGTGGGCAACCCAATCTGTCGAACCAGCCTGATAGCACTTGGATTGGGCAGCCCCTTGCTGGTTGGGCCAATCCGCCTTCTGGCTACCCCTGGGGGTCTATCCTTGACACCCGGGCGGCCGCTTGGCTCTCTGTTCATCTACAAGATCCGCTTCGCCCAGGAGAGTCCAGAGGCGAGAGGAGATGGCCTTCCTTAGCTACAACTAGGGGAAAAGCTAAAGGGGGTGGTGAATAATAAGTGGGATAATGTTGTGATGTATCAATATACATCCGACACATCGATCTACTCACCGAAGAGCACTCCAGAGCGGCGCTTCTGCGTCTTCGGGGAAAGGAAACCCGAAGGCGGCTATGGGAAGGGCCTCTTCCCCCTTCTCACACCAGAGGAGAAGAAGGAACTAAGGGAGTCGGTGGACTCTTCTCCCTCAGGAAACATCAAAAGACATATCTCGCCTCCTCCGATCCGCAGGCCTGCGGTGCAATATCAAAGCGATGAAGAGAAGACTCGAAAGGCCCCCTCCAATGCTAAGTTATTGGATTTGATCACCAAACTCGGTCACAATAATGCAAAGTTGGAGAAGAAATTCGCTGAAGAGCGACTTGCCCGCATCAGCCTACAAGATGACTTTGAGATGTTGCGAAAGGAAAATGTAGTCAAGCTGAAGCGATTTACTAAAGCTCTAGTAGATGAGAGTCTTCTTAATGCACCATAGGCTCCTAGACTTTAGAATAAGATAGGCACTTAGTTTATTTCTTTCATTCCTTTGATTTATTTTGATTCATTCTGTAATGTGCCTATGATTCATTTACAAATTGAATAAAGTAGTATGTTAGGGTGCAACTTTTTTGTTTCCACTTGGTTTTGAATAAAGGTACAAGTGGGAGTTGCACAGCAGAGAATAATCTAAAAGCACCTGGGAAGAACGTGTACAAGACGTGATAAAATAGCATGCAGAAGATAGGCACCAGAGGGGCCAGCCCACGGTCGCCCGACCCCCTCTGGTCGGTCGACTTGGGCTGGGTCCCCCTGGCCCAACTTTTCTCCTGCGTGTCGGTTTGACTCTGACCCATTCAAATTCAGCTGATACACTGAGATTTAGCCCTGAAATATAAAAGAATGAAAATAAAAATGAATTCCTTTCCCATGATATGAATGACATGATGAATTTTCATACATTTTATATTCCAACACTTTTTGGCTAGTGGAAATTTTAATATAGGAAAAGTTCATAGTATCTAACTTATTGCACTTTGAGATATGGTTTGAGCATGGAAGGTATTCTTGCTTTATTAGTTTCTTGGAAATTGAAAACAATTTTCTAAAAACTTTCAAGTTGTGCTAAGCTCCTCTTGAGTTTTGGAGAGAAATACAACCACAAATACATCTTTAGCATGTTGTATCTTTTGAATTTGAGTTATTTCAAAACTTTGAGCACATTTTAGACTAATTTCATACTTTTAAAGTCAAGATCACTACATTCCACCATAAAATTGCTAAACCTTCACACTGAGGGTGAGAAAAATATGTGATCCATCGTTCATTCATATTCTAAAAGAATAAAATAATCCCATACCATGTCTCTTTGTCATAAATGAAAAAAGGATATTGGCTATGTAAAAAAATGTTTGTGCTCATGCCAAAAAGGGCATGAATAGAAAAAGAAAAAAAAGAGAGAAATAATAGCCCATTTTTACAAAATATATGAAAGGGCCATTCCAATGGAGTATCAAATGTCCTACTTCTTTCTACCACACACCTGCACATATTGACTTGAATGTATGACTTGTCTCTGAATTGTTCTGGTTTTGAAATAACCATATAAGTAAGAATGATACTTGCATAGAACTCCACTTACCAAGCAAAATCTGGAGAGAGAGATGAGTGCCTGTATTCAACCACTACACATATGAGAGATTCAGTGAGAAACTCTTAGGGGAGCAAGGCATAGTTTTTTCTTTCAAAAATTCTAGAANAAATCCAAGTACTTGAGAAGTTGAGACTATCATACCAATGCTTGGATTGTTCNCTTCTTGCAATAACCCAAGATTCCATGATTAGCCAGTCCACTCAAATCCACTAAGCCTAGAAAAGCGTGGGAATGATTTACATGCTTGTTCATCCTGCTTTCATGTACTTAGTCATATCCATGAAATTGGATGAAATTCACCAGAATAGGGGCTATTTCTAACAAATTCCACAAGTTTTGGTGATTATGTGCATCCTAGGACAAAGCGGGAAAAGATGGACCGAATTGGGCCCAGGCCCAGGTAGGCCGACCCCCCTGTTGATGACTCTTGACTA
>JAZFNS010045983.1:7045-25531 GCA_037127165.1 Alloteropsis angusta | reverse complement strand
CCGGGTCAAAACCACCCGGTACCGAAGGGGGTGGACCAAAGGCCAGTTTTCTACTAGTGTATGGAATCCTCCAGTTTTGTCTCGAACATTTGAACTATTATGTGCGTTTGTATATGGGGGAAAAGGCCACACAATGTTTTGTGTGGTGATGAATCTAGTTGGGTTTAGAAACTTGTGTGCGTATATAAGCACTGGACGTAACTGTCACTTCAATATGTTGTCTTTAATCCGTGTGAATCGATACTGACGAGTGTTAGGAATTGAATAAAACAAATTATGTTTCATTTCATGCATGGGTTGCATATCAAGCTAACCCAGTGTAAAACTGTTAAAATCCATGGTCATATATAGAGCTGATTGGCTGCAGAAATTATGTGCTTGTAAAAAAATCAGACACCATCATTTATATGGTGTCCTCTAACTTTATCAAGTCAACTTTTTTTCGCATTGAGTGTAGCTGCCATTTATATGGAATCCTGCAGGTTTGTCTTGAACATTCAAACTATTATGTGCGTTTGTATATGCGGGAAAAGGCCAACAATGTTTTGTGTGGTGATGAATCTAGTTGGGTTTAGAAACTTGTGTGCGTATATAAGCACTGGACGTAACTGTCACTACAATATGTTGTCTTTAATCCATGTGAACCAATATTGACGAGTGTTAGGATTTGAATAAAACAAAATATGTTTCATTTCATGCATGGGTTGCATATCAAGCTAACCCAGTGTAAACTGTTAAAATCCATGGTCATATATAGAGCTGACTGGCTGCAGAAATTATGTGTTTGTAAAAAAATCAGACACCATCATTTATATGGTGTCCTCTAACTTTATCAAGTCAACTTTTTTTCGCATTGAGTGTAGCTGCCATTTATATGGAATCCTCCGGTTTTGTATGTTTGTTGTGGGTTTTTTATGACCAGTACGAGGAGGACAACATTTGTATCTGCATATTTTGGACACTTTAAATCACCAACTTATGAAAATGTTTTGGGGTACAATTGAAATTTGCAGATATCATATCTTTGATTAAGGTGGATATACTCAAAAAGATAATGTGCGTAGGCTTACAAGGTTATAGACGTCTCATTTTTTATGTTAACATATGCAGGGTGAGGAACAGATGGTTGAAATACCACTGAAGACAATACTAATCAAGGTCCTTGAGGCACTTCCGTGCAAGAAAAAACCAAGATTTGACTGCAAGAAACTTGCTCCTACAGCTTTCCAGGGTGTTGTGGAGTTTGACGTGTCATGGACAAAGTACTCAGTTGATCCAGATGTAAAGGTTGCAAGAATACTGGGTGACATATCCAGTTCACCATCAGTGGCTCTCACGAGTGCTGTGAAGCGTGCTTTTGAGTACCTGGCGAATAAACGCTTCATCACTGTCGAAGATTACAGCAGCAGTATCATGAAAGGTTATGCTGACAACCGTGTTGATCTAACACTGAACTCTACTCTGTATTTGCTTGAAGATACAGTGGGTAAGTGGAGTTATGCACTGGGTGCAATTAGCAACTTCCATGGTGAACTTGAGAGGAAAGAGGCCACAGCAAGAACAGCTTTGCACACAACAAAAGCTCCTCTCATATACGGTGAAGCAAAGACGTTCCTAAGTTCCTTCCTCAATAAGTTCAGTCATAAGCACCAGGCTTCTAGTCATGAGCTGAGTCTTTGTCAGAATGAACGCAAAGGATATGCTGAGGAATTGGACAAAAGGTACAACGAACTTATCAGGAAGGTAAGTTTACACGTGCGAGCCACCTAATTCCAGTTACGATCAGTTGCATATATATAACGCGTGCATGCCACTAACCTGTATAATTTTATCCTGATGGTCAGGGGTTGAAGGAGACTGTACGTTTCACAGAGAAGAATGTCCTTGAATATGTCCTCGGTTATCTTGGTCTTGGTGGAGCGGAGTATAGCAATGAGCCAGTGGAAGGGTACATGTTCATTGGTGAGGTGAAAATATGGCTGCCAGAGATTGAAGAAGCACGCTGCGGGGGGCGCACGACGTTCCACAGTGGTCACACGCTATCTGCTACCAGTGCTGAACAAGATGCAGCTTGCAAGGCTTTGCGATTCCTGGAATCAAGGCTGAAGGTAGCTATTGGTGACATGAATTTCATGGAAAGAGTTGCAGCAAAAAAAAGGCACATCTCAACTGTGGATTTGCTTCACAAGGTATCAGGTGTTGCGGAGACAGTGAAGAAGCAGTGGGATCTTATGGCGAGCACCATGAAATGTGGGCTTGACATATACGGTGGTGAAGTGAATGAATTCAGCTATGCACCAATGTTAGATGACGAAGTTGAAGCTGTCAACTTCTGTTCAAGTGGTATGCTATCTGTTCATGCTGAATTTACCGAACAATTCAAGGTTGCCTCGAAGAAAATCCAAGCCATTGAGAGCTATGTGGACAACCTGAGTGACGCTGAAGAGTACTGAATCAAAGTCTGTAATAATTTAGGGAAATATTTCGTAGACTTCTATCCATGCCATTTGCTGTGATGTTGTGTGTGGTGGAACTCAGTAGGCAACTGCTAGCTTTTGTGCTACCGTGACTTTTGGTAAGCAGATGTTAACAGCAGTATAACATTGCCTAGAGGGTGACATGTGGTGTAAACATGTTATTAGGTTGCCAACATCCATGTGTCTCGTTGCTTGATAAAACCTCCTGTATCCCTAAAAAAAAGTGGGCATTTAGTGGCGCACTTCCCTGCTGTATGCATAAGTTAACATCAACCCAAAAAAACGTTTTTTTGGACATTTTATCGGCAAGCACATCTGTACTGTTCGTTAATCCAGCGTGCTTATTTTGCAGATGCCAGGGCATTGACAAGACAGGTGGGACATTTGGGGAATCTATAGGTACAGGAGTGGTCTGTAGGGGTGAGGCCTTGAGCTGCCAACATGTCTGGTACGTTTTTCTTTAAAAAATACTGTACACCACTAGATGCATCATTCCCCTATCTGCGAAACAAGGTAGACCCCTGGTACTGCTTTTCCATTCGAGTTTCTAGCTTGTTCTTCCTTCTTCCTCCATTCATTCAAAATCCGAAACTGCATCGCCAGACTTGCTGCTGAATCCAGGTGCTCAAGAAGTTGCAGCAGCTTGAAGAAAGGTTTAATCGCATAAGGTAAACTTCCAGTGAGCATCTATCCGTTCGAGTTGGTACATACAACATGTAACTTTCAATCTTAAAGAATGTTCGGATTTGCAGAACCATGAACAGACCAAGGAGGCCGGTTCGGCCATCTGTGAAGGATGCAATAGATGCTGCTAGTGATGATTGGGACTGTTCGTCTGGAGAAGAATCTGAAGACGAATTCGGTGTTGAAGCAAGCCAGGATTGGAGTGGTGCATCTACAAGAAGTTCAGTGAAGCGAGTTGCCTCTCTGGTGGTCAAATTCGATGAGAAAAAACGTGAGCTGGTCAGATCCATAGGTTTTGGCGGGATGTTGGACTTACCTCAGATCAACAAGGTAAGTCGAACTTTCACTGTTTGGTTGCTAAGAAACCTAGATGCAGATAGCAGAACAATAGTTATCAATGGCGAGCCACAGGTAGACATGGTAGACTTTGATGTCAATAGTATCTTGGGCATTCCTTGTGGTCCTCGCCCAGTGACTGGTTTGGCAAGCGATGACGCTAAATCAAAGAAAGCATTCATTCAGCAAGCAATAGGTGGTTTGGCAAACGAGTCAAACAGTTTGCTTGCAGCTGAACGGATTGTCAGGAAGGAATACAACGGTAGGATGTCCAAAAAACAATGTGATAATTTCAAAGTGTCATTTGTTGTCTTTGTTGTTGGTCACTTACTTGCACCAACAAAGAGGAACAACATTGGAAATAGCTCTTTCTGGGGTGCTTTATTGGTTCCAGATGAAATACCAATGTACAATTGGTCGGAATATGTTCTAGAACACTTGGTTGAAGCAGCTGTCAAAGTCCAAACTGATATCAAGAACAATAAAAAGATATCAAACGTCACTGGTTGCTCAATACTACTCCAGGTATAGCGCTTTATGTCCAAGTCGTCATTTATGAATAAACGTTTTGTACAATCACTAACCTATCTAATGTGTAGGTGTTATACTTGGAGTCACTTAAGATACAAGGCATAGAGAAACCAAAAGACATGCAACCTAAGATAAAGGCATACAACTGTGCTTACCTAAAGATGATGATAGAAGCTGACCAGGCAAATTCAAGTTCTGGTATGCGCAGAAGGAGGTGGGGTAGCAGCTTGGTATGTTCTTTAACTCAGGTTGTCATTAAAATGTTTGTTTGCACTCCGTGAGCTGTTTTACTAGAAGTGATATTACGTACAGGAGAACCACTTTTTATCAAAGAATCAAGGGAAGCGGAACAAGTGCATTGACCTGGTGGCTAGCATCGGACCAGCTGGAGGATGTAGAGAAGAACTCGTTGAGTTCGCAACTGAAAACTTTGGTGACAAGGTACCAAATCAAGACATGCATCGATTTTTATTGAATGTTGGCTGCTATATGTTATCTAACTTCTGACGGTTAATGTAGTTAAGTGAGGGACATGTCAGTGCTCTTGCCGCATTTGGGCTCCGATGCGCTACACATTTCGACACACTCAAGAAGAACATCATGAAAGAAAGCCTAACATTGGTTGAACTCCTGATGGATGGGTCCTTTGGTGCTGGCAATACATCCAGGATACATATTGGTACAAGCAATTCTTGTGAAGGTGATGTTGGTGTCTCTAATGAAAACAAAAGGCCATCACCTGAACAGATGGATAGGCTGAGCAAAGGTTACGAGTCTGCTACTGAAGGTAACATGCGCTAATTACATGTCTGAAACCTGCATTTTGGTGTTTTGTAACTGACATGTACGTAATTACATGTAACTGCAGTGCCAAAGATTAAGAACAAATGCAACAGTGAGTCGTTGCCAAGACGAGTCGGCATGGGAAACATTATGTCGAAGCCAACAACTAGTGCTGATCACGCGGGCGACAACAACACAACCACAACGGATGCGAGTTATGGTACTGACATTTTGACTCCTGTTTCCGGTTTTTTGACAATACAACATCAACATGCACAAACTAATAACAAAAAATCGTCATTTCTTGTTCTCAAGGATTTGAACCACCATCGTTTGATTTGGGGATTGATTATCAGACGCAAGAAAAATACATGGAAGCAAAAAAGGCCGCCACTCTTGCTGATGCGGCGATGAAAGTGCCAGTGCAAGCAAATGTTAAAACTGCAACTCCAGTGGGTGTTAAAAGGAAGCTCAATGAAATGTCACCCTCCACGGCCTGGACTGCTAAGAATTCGACAACATCACCTTCATCAATGAGCAAAATTTTGGCTCATGCAGCAGTGTTTGCAAAGATCATAAAGTGTCAAGATGAGCTTGATGTCAATGTTGAACCATGGGACAATGACACAACAGATTCACCAGTCACCAAGCAACCAGTTGAATTGTGCAGGATTTCGAAGTCTCCATGGTTTCATGGGTTGAAACATGATACTTGTGGAACATCCTTTGCTACTATGGTTTTCGGCAAGGTGATGAATGCAACCGAGCATGAGCTTAACAGGTATGTATTCTAACAGGGGCAAAATGTTCAATGTTTTGTTATGAATCTAAATGTGTGGGTGCTATGTGGATGTCAATAGGTCATGGATTGTGCACAGGGTACCTAGATATTTGGAGGTGAGAGGTATTGATTTAAAACGCACATTTGCGTTTGAGGAAGGCATGTCTTATGAAACTTTCGACCTAGCGCTGCGTCGGACCATACAGTTAGACAGTGCAATGTATGGATCATGCAGTGACAAGCGCTGGAGGCAAATACTAGAATCTGATTTCGCGGTATGTTGTTTTCGGAGAATGTAAATATAGTTGGACTTTTGAAAAAAAGTTGTTTTAACAATGTTTCATTTCCCACAGACCCTGTCCCAAGCGGATGAGAAGCCGTGCTTCCACAAGTCAATAAGGGTGCAGTTTTTTGGAACTGACATAGACTACAAGATAAATAGATGCCGGATGGTATATAAATTAAACTTGCTTCTATCATATGTGTAAGCTTGTGTATACTATGGTTAATAAAATGTATGTGATGCAGATTGTTGTGCCCGCGAATATATTGAACACATGGTGTTGCTACTTTCTGGACTTCAAGAAAAAGTGTGTTCACATAGTTGATCCTACATACAAAGAAGAAGATGCAAGCTATTACCAGAAACTTCATGAACCAATTGCTGACAAGGTATGTGCTGACTTTGCAAACTGCATTGAGATGTTCTTTGACAATTGGGCAGTTGAATGGAATGACTGGTGCAAGGAATTCGTCAAACCTACCATTCAAGCTGAGCATAGGTATACATTGATCCCTTTACATATGTTGACGGGACTGTGTAGATAATTTATCTTGACAAATTTGGGTGATTTATTCCATGCTATAGGAACGAAAGTGGAGTTTTAGCTTTGTTAGCACTAAAGGAATTTGATGGTGACGGTTTTCGGAATATGAACAGGGTAATCTGCTTGCTGATTAGATTCCGTGATTTAAATTGACTTGTAAATCTGACTAAGTTACACGTTTCAGGAGTCATACAACATATTTAGGATGGTTTTATTAGCAGAATTGCTTGCAATGGTTGGCAATGAAACAACCCATCCTTTGAAGTTTGCACATGAAGAGCAGGCATCAAGAGTTGTGCACACAATTGATGACTGAAGATGCTGGAATATATAGTGCTACAGTACTTTTGGTTGCTTGGTTGGTTGTGGCTTAATTTAGATATTACTTTGGTAAAGTACTTGTTTGCGAGTTCCTTTAATGTTGGTGAACATTAAGAACCATGATTATGTGTGTACTATTATTTATGTTGATTTTGTCCGCCAGAGGACCTTGGTTCTCAGCTGGGCAAGACATTAAACTTTTACTTTGCATTACATGTTTTTCCAAAAACCAACTTCATGTGCTTGAGAACATGATTTCGTAGATAAGGGTGGCGTAAAATGTGACACATACACGTAAATTTAAACAAGTTAGGGTTTATTGTCTTAGTTTCCGAGCAACAAGTCTGTAAGGTAGTAAAATCTTGTAGACTCATACGTGCCAAGGGAGGGTCTGAAAAATGGTCACCTTGGGAAGGTAACATGGCTTTGGGCACAGTGTCTGCTGGGTCATCACAACATGTCTTTTGGGTTAGGCCACAGTACAACAGGGCAGGCCTAGACTGTAGGGAGGTGGCACACAATCAAAGTGTGCTTCGGCTGGGAGGGAAAAGTGAACAGTGATTTGAATTTGAATTTGAAACCACTTGTAATGCCACCCCCCACCCCCCCTGCTTCTTCAACTATATATATTGAACTGTTTGGCTACCTGTTGATTCGAAGAAACCACACTCCACTCAAAAAATACACTGCTGGTGAACAATATGTCGGTCGATTCAGCTTCAAGCAATGAGGAGTGGTCTGAAATCTCCTACAATCCAGACCTGCTACCAGAAGAAAAGGTACGTTGGTTCAGTTCATCTTCTAAATTCGACGTCCACTTTCGTCTGCATTGTTTTGCAACAAGATGACCCCATTTGTGTTTTGCAGTTAGATGAGCCAAGCTGGAGTGGATATCTGGCTGAAGATGAATACAGCTACGATGGTTTCAGTGATGACACCGATGGAGAAGTTACAAGCATCTACTTGACTGCGGTTGTAAGATAATTTCTATATCACATTAAGCTAATGCCTGATAGTTCAATCTAATGCTAATGAAATGTTCCAGACCACTGTTGAAGATGATGGAGAGCCTGAAGTAACAAGTGCAGACACATCAGCACTGGTAACTGTTTTCCACTACTAGCCGTTCTCATCACATTGTGAAGCGCATAACACTGACGATCACGTTATTTCTTCCAAGCGCCTGGTCATTGTGCAGGAAGAAGTGGGGGAAACTGTCATGGATGTGGCTGCACCAGAAGCAGTGCTTGATGAAGGGGATGCAATGTCCAGCAGCAGTGATCCAGCGCCACCTGGTCAAGTGGTGAAGGATCTTCGTCGCAAACGTGTCTACGTGGAAGAAGAAGCCCAAAAGCGTGCTAGGCTTGAGTAGTTAGCTCTACAGTTGAACGTTCTGTACTTGATGAATCGAATGTTATTTTGGAGTCTTGGGCCATCGAGTTACTGATGATATGTGTTCATCAACTAGCCTGGTTGATGAACACATCTTTTGCCATCATCAGTGGTCGGAGAATTCCCAACTTTAGTGTCACTGATGCCTAGTTTGTTTAGGTATGCACCAGTGTGCATATGTCTGTAAAACTGGAACCAGAGGGAATAAAAAAACATGGTTGGTACTGTCACTTGCACATTGTGTCACACAAGCATTGGGGCAGGACGTGTCTTGAGCCTTGTGGCTGATGTGACATTACAAGCATGATTCCCATACTGTGATTCTCTGGGAGGCGCAAGGGGGGGGGGAGAAATAAAAATTACTGGACAGGTACGTACTTGTATTCTTATTTGATTTGTTATCTTGTATTGGTAACTGTTCCTAACCTCAGCCATACTGTGTCTACTCCTGTAGCTGCGTGGGAGCCCACGCCGGTGGAAAACTTTCAGTTGCACAGAAAAAGAGAGGTTGTGGGAGGGTTGGGTTGGAAGACATTTGTGAAAAGGAAATAGTGGTAAAGCAGACAGGCTGATATCAGAGGGGCTTTGGGCGTGAAGGAGAGCTTGAAAAAGGAACAAGATATATCAGAGTGCCATCAGTGGAGCTTCCCTGTTTCCTGGATCATCAGGTTACGAACATTTCTTCTTTCTGTACATTGTGATGTACATTTCAGCAACGCAAGTTTCTTTAAAATTTTCTTCTTTCGGTGTGGTTTCCGACTGTTGATAAGTTCTTCTTTCCTCAAGTGTGGCGCATCTTTTATTCTTCTTGATCCTTCGACCAATGTTGTCTGTACCACTTGGCATTTAGCTACCAGAAAGTTGTTCTTTTTGTTGATGTTTGGAACATTCCTTTATTTGTCTGTATTCAAAAATGGTTTCGTGAATCTTTTTGGATCCAGGTTCTCTGTACAGTTAGGACGAGATTCGCTGCAGGAATCTTGCAAAAGCACATTTTCGCTGTCTGCTACATAAATTCCCTTTCTGTTCTGTTCCTTTTGCCCTCCATATGGACTCATGGTCTGTCTGGGGATCCCCAAGCTGGTAAATAGAAAAAATACATAACAAAATCAATGCCAGTAAACAGGTCTGGAAAAAGTTCTGTGTCCCAGAACCTGATCTAGGTTGCGTTGAGTTTTTTTAGCATTGTTTCTGTTGATTGTGATTGGGTTTGTTCGTTGTGAACATAAGGGTAACTCAACATGTTTTTTTGTTTTTTGCACAAGGAAGGATGAGGATACGACGCAGGCGTCCTTCCCCTCTTGGACAACCAGAAAGGGAAACTTGTTTGTTTAGGCAACTGGATGCTGAGCTCGAAGCTGCTGGACCAGTACATGCTCAAGAAGCAGAAAAGGCTGACACTCAAACGATCAAACCTTGTCTAAATGATTTTTGTGATGTCGGCAAAGTAGCATCTGTGTTCAATGGTTTTGATCCAGCAAAGGTGCGTTTGTTGAGGTCTATTGGCTTTGATGGAATGATAAGAATGCCAATGCTGCCTAGTTTGGACAGGGAGTTCACTTTTTGGTTACTCAGACACTTGGATGCTGATGAAATGGTGTTGAAAACACCACTAGGTGAAATCCTGCCAATCAATGACATAGATGTGCATCTTGTAACTGGGATACCTTTCATTGGTAGGCAGGTCCACTATGATGTGCACCCTGATAATCTCGATGTTAGTTCTGTGAGGAGGATGCTTTTCTTGAATGATGAGAAACCTGCATTGACACTCACTTATCTGGAAGCTATTTTGACTAAGGACTACAAAGGGACTTTTACTGATGCACAGGCAGTGTCGTTCAAGATAGCTGCAGTTCTTTACTGTATGGCTTACTTCTTAAGGGTACGCCAAGGAAAGCATTGTTTCCCAATATGGCTGGTTAAGAATTTTACTGACCCATCTGAGATTAGTTAGTTCAACTGGTCTGGTTATGTGCTCAGTGTGCTGGCACATGGAGCAAGACAAGCCAAGCGGCAATTCGAAGACGGTTCTAAATCTGTGGACTTGTATGGATGCAGCTTCTTCTTGCAGGTTATGCACCTTTGAATAGTTGCTTGTTTATTTCCTCATTCCTTTGTGCTATGTGTGTGTACTAACCATGAGGAGTTATTCTCTTGTAAATGGCAGGTGTTTTATTTGGACAATCTCAACATGGGTCCATCAACATCAGTGTATATGGACCAGCCAAGAGGTTGCATCTTCAAACAGAACTATCTGAAACATATGATTGATCTGGACAGAGACAAGGAGGTAGAGAATGGGTTCTCACAGTTTGGTACACGTAAGGTAATACACAAAAATACTCAGCAAATTATAGATCGTTTGTTCTGTTAGCTATTTGGAGCCTTATATTGTTTATGTTGGATTTTCTAACACAATAGCTGCGTTGGGATGCTGAAGTGTTCTACAGTAGAAGCTGGTCATCAACATTACCATAGTCAATGAGGTTTTACGATGTCAAATTTGAGACCTTAACTGTGAGTTTTTTGGCATCCTGGGTTATTTCTGCAAGTTTGAGATCCATTTAAGCCAATGTGTAAGACATATTATATTCACAGGAAATATTACATGGTGTTATGTGCACGGATCAAAATCTCGCAGTTGCACTTCAGCCTGCAGTGTCAAAAATGAGTGCACATGCAGTTGGTGATCTCAGAGATTCATATGACATTCTCTACCCTGGCTACATTCCAAAAGCAGAAACAAGAGAACATGGTAGGCTTATGACGCAAATTGCATAATGTCAACGCGGGGGTTGCATTCATTATAAGTATACTAAATTTTTCTTGTGTGTGTGCAAGGTACCTTTTCCCCATCTGCTGTCAAACCCGAGCAAATCTGCCATAGTTCGAAAAGGAAGGCAAACGAGACCTCAGAAATAGACAATGTGCCGCAATCAAAAAGTTAGAATTCGAGTCTGGTACTTAATGAAATGTCTTGCTAGTATGAGACGTATGATCACACGTTGTCCGGGTTAATTGTTTAATGCAGGACCTGTGATTCATCTAGCTAGCAGCGATTGTGATGTGCCATCCGAGCAGGATAAAGGGGATAGATGCAAAACAATGCTGGGCAAGACCACTGAAACTGACAACATGGAGCATACAAAAGGTATTTGTTCAGAACTGGTACATCATGAATTGTTTACCTCTCAAACGCTTGAGACTGACAATGTTTCTTTTAATCAGGCACACTGGAGGACCTAATTAAAAGCCCTGGACTTATACCAGCTTGGGCAAGGGTCAAGGCTCAACAACACAATAAAGCAGAATTTGTATTTGAAGGAGATTTCATGAAGAAACTTGTAACATCCCATTCTATGTTTGGGGAATCACCTTTTGTTCGGGGCAGATATTTGTGTTATGTGCCAATTAGGTGTAAAATAGACCTTTTCAAGTGGCTTGAAAATGGTACCGATGTTTGGAGTGACACATCGAGGTAATATAACGAAGCCAATAATGCACACCGAATAGTATTTTCTGTTCACTACTGACAATGCTAATTATAAATGAATGCAGGGTTTGGGTACACCTTGACTACCCATCGCCTATTTCTTTGATTGGGTATAACTTTAGATCGCAGCTAGCCTCAGGGTGTGGATTCACACAAGAGATGGTAGATGCAATCACACGGACCAGTATGCAGATCGATGATACTATGTATCCAGTGGGTTCATCACGCTGGAGGCACTTCATGCCGTCGCGCTTCACTGTAAGTACTTATTATGCACCGATAATATGCTGGTACATACTTTTTGACTGGCATTGGCATATTGTACGCAGCAAGCTATATTGCGTGGAGAAAATTACCTAGAGTCTAAAGAGATAATGGCTTACTTCACTGGAAACCACATAAAATACGGCGTTGAAAACTGCCGAATGGTACGTGCCCTGTTTAACCGGTAGAACATTCAGAACTATTGTATCAAAAATTGACTTTTCCTTTTGTGTACAGATCATTGCGCCAGTCTGGTTTTCAGGGAGGTGGACATGTTATTTTTGGGATTTCATGAAAAAGAAAATTACAGTAATGGATCCAACCAAAATGAACATGGCGGTGCATAATGTTGAGTTATTCCATGGGGACTGGGTAACCAAGTTAACTAGCGCACTCTTTGCATGCATTGATCGTTTCTTTTCTGGATGGAATATAGATAAAAAAGGTTGGACAACAGAGTACGCGACCAAATGTGGGCCTCGCTCAAAGAAGTAACGTAACTCTGAAACAAATGTTCCACCAGAAAGGTGTTTTTTTCTGTGCATGGTTTGATATCATTGCTTCCTTTTCATTGCAGCCGCAATTCGGGATTGTACACAGTTTTGTACTCTCGGTACTACAATGGCGACATGATGCACATCCAACCATATCTGGTAATTGCCTGTCAATGAAACTTGAATGCATGCAGAAACTGAAGACTGCTAAACAATCTTGTTATGTATTTCCTGGCAGGGAGGCTTGGTTGAACAAAGGACAGTTTTGCTGTACCAGCTTCTCAACATAAAAGGCAACCTTGCAAGTGTGCCTGCAGATGTGAAGGCTATGGTGGCACAGTCCATCTGATATTTATGTACCTATCTGGAAAGTGCCTGTTATGTTCATGTGATGTGTTCCGTTTTGTAAAACAATGCACTGGTTGTAAGGAGCAAATCATTTCACATACTTAATGACAGGCCTAAGGACTCATATTTTGTAGTTCTCGTTTTGTTGACAAATGTGGCAAAGTAACCCTAGGATGGTGATTTAACTTGCACATATTGTTATGTTGTTTTCGGTTTCCGAATATTTGTACCTTTCAGTTTTCGCATCGCCCGGGGATGGTGATATAATTTGCACATATTGTAGGTCAAAATGTTAGACGGTCATCACATCACTGGTCTAATTCTAAACTGTAACTAATGGTATTTCAGTTGAGGTGGTGAACCAAAAGGGGCGTACATTTCAGTCGTAGTGTAGTTGACAGAATGTACTTGTAAATCATTATGCTTGAAATAATGATTGTAGGGAATGATCTCATCTACCATAAACATGATTATTTTCAAGCAAGCGGTTCAGTCACTAGGAATTGACAAACAGATGATAAACATAATGTATGTAGCGAAAATGGAAACAACAAAATGGTCAACAGTTGATTAATATCCTGTGTTCAATCACCACTCCCCCTAGGAATACTACAGCCTGTTCAAGTGCGATTCTTCGTTGAACCTTTCTTTGATGCCACAATTGGCTTGTTGCTGAGTTTCTTGTTGGACAGTTTCCCCTTCGCCTTTGGCTTTAGGTTGCAGTTCTTGCGATCATGGCCATGCTCGTTGCAACGTTCACAGTAAGCGTCTAAAAAACATAGCAAAGAGTTTGATTAACTATCATAATATGGACAAGCATGAATGGTGACCAAGGTTAGAGTTCATACCATCATATTGTATACGCCTGTTTTTTTTCTTGCCTTTCTTGAACCTCTCAAACATTCTAGGGAACCTATTCTGCCGTGGACGACCTGTGCTTTTCCGAGGTGAAGGCGCCTGTATATTATGTAAGTCCGCATCACTCATATATGCACTAGAACCACCAGCTCCATATGTATTACCACACCCATCTTCAAAATCAAATTTGGAGTCTGCAGTTTCAATATCTGAACCTGATGTGTAACCATAATTCTTATCCTTGTTTCGCTCTTCGAAAAGGCGATGTATCTCATTCTTTGCAAGGGTAAGATAATTCAGTAGGATTGAAGACGCATCTTCATCCTTCTCAGCTGACCGGACAACTTCGAGAGCGTTTGCATACAAAACGCTGTTGCGGACCTGGGCATCCACAACACCATTGCGGGTGTCTTTGGGATACTCAAAATCTTTTGCTTCACGGGTCCACCGTTTCATAATGTGGGCTTCCGGTATTTTAGTGGCACCAAAATGTATCAGTACCTGAAATCAAAATATAATCAATGTTACGTGCGCACACTGTCTTCACCCCAAATTCCTCATACAGGACGATTTTATAACACGTGACAAACATACCTTAATGGCGTGACAGCACAAGATCCCAAAATGCTCATACATTCCACACTCACAGGTCAGCTTCTCGCCATCGTCATCAATCTTGACAGAAAACACCACACGAGCCCAATGTTTCCTAACCTCCTCATTGTAGTGGACAACTTTGACTTCGTCGTCGGATTCACCAGGAAGAACATTGTAAGCAGCAGCCTTGTCGACTTCCGAACTGAACAATTCACATACTTTTCTCGTGTACACTGAGATTGCGTGCTTCTCAATTGCATAAACTCGGTTACCTCGGTGGACAAACTGCAAAGCAGTGTACACAGAAAATACTAAAACTGATCAGAAAATTCAATATATATGTTTGGTGCGGAAACTAACATGCTAGTGTCCAAACTAACATCACCTGTTTTGTTTTGTGTTCAGCTTTTTCTTCAGCACTGGCACGAATGAAAAGAAGCTTGCGGTACTGCTCAACAAACATATTCATAAAACAGTTCCGTGGCACAACTTTCTTCAAGATACTATTTGCACTCTCTGATCTCTGGGTGCTAGCCATCCTTGCACAAAAGATGTCCTTGCACCATGGTTTCGCCCACATTTTCTTCTTCTTGTATGTTTTTTCCATAAATGGATGACCACGAAGCTTGTAGCGTTCCAGCAGGTCATCCCATGCCTTTTCAAACTCATCCACAGTCAACATCTGATTGATCACAAAGTGAAGCTCTCGCCTAAATGGTCCGTTCCAACGATACACAGGACCAAGTTCCTCAGGTGCATCTTTGAAGATGTGCCACTTACACCACAGGTTGGTAGTGTTCGCAAGAACTTCCATGATTGCCTTTTTCATTGCTTTGCACTGATCTGCAAAACATTAGACAGTTAGCAGCAGGGAGAATGGAACAGACACTATGTGCATCAATTGAAATATGCAGTTGCCCTTCTAATTTTTATAGCATCCCCATATGTAACTACATCAGTATCAGGATACATTCATACCTGTCAGAATCGTTTTAGGGGCTTTGCCACCCATCAAGGTGATGAATTCATTGAAAACCCATTTGAAACTGGCAGCCGTCTCTTCACGCATAAGTACACCAGCAAATAAGACAGTTTGGAAGTGATTGTTCACCCCAACAAACATACCAAAAGGCATCTTGTACAGATTGGTGCAATATGTGGTGTCAAAAGTAATTGCATCCCCAAAAAAGTTGTATTGGCTTCTACTCCTGCCACTTGTCCAAATAAGAGTCTTTATCTTCTTCTGTTCATCAAGATCCACACTAAACTGAAATGCAGGGTCTTCCGCGCGCATCTTTCTGAAAACTTCTAGGGTTTTTGCAACATCATCATCCTTGTGATCCCTTGCAATTTCAGCACAAACAGCCCGCAAACTCTTCTGGTTGAATGGTATATCATTCATGCTTCCAAACATGCTTCCCATAATACAATGGACCCTACTCAGAGACACATTATTCTCTCTCAAGTAACGAATCATGTCTTTGGTGCACTGCTCTATCTTGCTGTGAGAGTTCCATTCACGTTTCTCAGCACATGATATGGACAAAGGGTGGTTGTGTTCAGCAACATGGCGACTTACATACCACCCATGGTCTTCACTGCGGTGGAGCCGCAACATAGCTTTGCAATGATCCCTTTTAGAACTTGCAGTGCACCGAGGGTCAAACCCCTAAAATGTTACTGCAACCGTTAGGAATGATTAACATAAACCAAGGTTTGAGAGAAAAAGCAGAGATGATGCCATACCTCCTTTTCACATACTATTTCCTGCATTGTCCTGTACTTGTTCACACGGTTTCTTGAACTAGTACCAAAACGTATACCAAATCCAACCTCCCAAGAGTACAGGTTATAAAAACTATATGCTTCAGCCCTTGAATCAAACACCATTCCTAACTTTGGCTCGAAAATATGGGCGGTGGTGCGATTCTTCGAATTGCGAAGAGCTTTCTCGATAGTCCCGACAGACCTAGGCGTGCGGCACTCAGGAGGATGCACGCCTTTAGGGAATCTGATTCTGCAGAGACATGCATACCAATTAAGACATTTTGTGGAAAATTTGGGTAAAAGTTCACAAAAAAACCCTGCATGTGTACCTTTTCCCCTCTATACAACCATCTAAAAGTACTAAATGGAACCCAAATGGCAAAATGTACACCTCGCCCTAAACGATGCAAAAAAAAAAGGTTTCCCCTCTATACAACCATTTTAGATGAACCCAAAGGGGGAAATGTACACCTCGCCCTAAACGATGCAAATAAAAGGATGAAACTGCTGAGATGGTCCAATATACTGTTCAGAGAGAAGGTGTACCTTTTCTTAAATCCAGGAGCTGTTGAGACGATGCCGGAATCTTCTGCAGAAACTGGGATTATTTCATAAAGCAGAGATTCATCCACATCATGTGTCACAGTCTCAGGTTCATCATCTGCACCATCAATTCCATCTTCATCACTGGTTACAGATAACTGACAATCCTCAGTTCCATCATGCTCCTCGCCGCCTCCTTCATCGTCCGCTTCAACATCGTCATATACTTGTTCTTCCTCCTCATCACTGTCATCTGAAGCCCCATCAGACGAATATATGCCATCTGCCAAGAATTGGGTAACTGCGTTATTCAATAAATAACTACACAGGCACAACAATAATTCAACCCTACCTGACACAGGAGCTGTATGAGGACTCTGTTGGACATTGCTTTTTCCATTACTACCATCAGAAACATTTGCTGAAGACAACTGCTCGGCTACAGGATGACCGTTACCAACTTTCAGTGATACAACTCCCTGGCGAAACTGCCCAACTACATTTCCAGATACTCCATCCAACAGATTCTGAAAGTACCCACCAACAGGCCGAACTGCATACATGTACTAAAACTCTCACACAAGAATTCGAATTGAATGGTACTAGCCAACATTCAAGGTACTACAATGGCGGGATAATGTACCTGGTTCCCTCGCAACTTGCAATCCAGCTACTTCACCAGTGATGGATGCTTGTGTCAGCCAAGGTGATGGAGGAGGAGGATACATCGGACCAGCAAACTGAGGCCATTGGGGACAGCTTGTAACTGGCGGCGCAAAGGGGAGTGCGAATGAATAGGGGGAGGACATTGGGAAGGCAGGTGGAACATGGCTTTGGGGAGAAATTTCTACTCCGCCCGATGGTGGCAGAGAAAAACCGATATGTGCTCGGCCGGAAATGGCACTCCGGCCGCCCCATTGCGCCGCCGCCAACAGAGGGGAGCAACCACGCGGCAGGATAGCCGAGAACCCGCGGCGCGACCTGCCGTCGACGGCATTACTACCGCCGCCGCGCACCACTGCAGGCGGCTGAGCCTCACTCATGGCCAATCTCTATTCGGCAATGCCGGATGCCCGCATCAGACAAGGGGATCTAGGGTTTGGGAACGCCGAGAAAGGTTTGGGATTATTTTGGGTACAGGCCAGGCGGGAACTTTTCGGGGCACAGGTTTGAGGCAAAAGTTTCCCGCTCTAGGCAAAATCTCCCCGCTCCAGGCAAAGGCAGACACGAGCGAGGCAGAAACAGATTGACCAAGTGGGTGACCTGGACGCATGCATGTGGGGCCACGCACAGAATCCGATAAATCCTGGACCAATGGCGAGAAGGCAATAGGCACAGCGGCCGCTTGTACATTTCCAAACGCGAAGGGACAAGCACGCAGTTTTTCTTGTAATAGTTCCGGGGCCACAGTGTTTTTTTGGCTCCTGACTGCACAGGCTGACCGGCAGACGTGGAGACAATGAATGATGGACGGACACGTCGTCACGTCGAATCGATGGAGGTGGTACCGGATCTCCCGTTCTTCCGCGGGGAAGGCAACTACGCTTTTACCACTTTGGGCAGCGCCCGCCCCACTGCACTGTAACTCAAATTTATGCTACATGCATGTAAACTCTCTGGTCAGTATCAAAATTACCTGCCCCACCTCTGCCATTACATAATATACATCAAAATAAGTCCCCCATCTTTGTATCAAAATTATCCACTTATACTATATAAACAATATTTAAAATAACCTTCTAAATGTGCAACTAAACTACCGTCTACGAATACTTAAAAATACTTAAAGTAACCCACTAATTTTACATCTATATTATCATGTACTCCCTCCAGTTTAGTAAAAGAAGTCGTTTAGGATTGCGACACGGTCTCCAAAACACAACTTCAACCTCTTGTTATTATCAAAATATTTATAAAAATATAATATATGTATACTTTTATGAAAGTATTTTTTAAAACAAATCTATTCATATAATTTTTCACATTC
>JAZFNS010083893.1:8067-21350 GCA_037127165.1 Alloteropsis angusta | reverse complement strand
GGGTGCTCATTTTTCCCTTCTCCTCCTCTCTTCTCTATTTCTCTTTTTCTTCCTCCTCTCCTTCTTTCTCCTCTTCATCACCCTTAAGTGCATAAATTCTGTTAGCCCTTGCTCATGCCTTAGCTCTAGCCTGGAAATATCCAGTATTGCGATCACCTGATTTGAGCCACATCACCTGCGACCGTTGTCTCTCCATCTCCTCTTCTTTTCCAAGCATCTCCGAGAGTTGCCGCATAAGAGATCGTTCTCTCACAGTCGGCCCCCTATAGAGCGTACCTCCCCTTTCTTCTTCCAGCTCTACACGTAGTGCAGCAATACTCTTCATTACTGATCCAAAGACCTCTCTGTCCCATTCCCTAAGAGAAGATTGCAGGGACATAAGAGAGTTGGAAAAGGACTGCAGGTTACTTGTGCCATTGCCCAGGTTCCACACCCGTTTGACAAAATCAGAGTACTCCGGATGTCGTTGCCACATATCGTGAGTTGAGGAAGGCCCATAAACACCTAATCCTGGTGATTAGTGTAGGGGCCCTCTGGACGTTACGGTACCATAGGGGGGCCAGGCCCCTGCGCGCCCCCCCTTGGCTCCGCCCCTGTGGATCTCACTGTCTTGTGTTGTAGTAGGTACCATAATTTGTGGGCTAAACAGTGAACATGAACATGAATCTGTTACTTGTTGGGTTCACAATCCAAAGATTGTCCTTGTTTGGTAGTATTATTTGTGTTAGCTTGAAGGTCAGGGTTTGTGTTGTTGCATACATGTTAGGTAGACAATGTATACAGATAATACTTGGCCATACCGGCTACAGAAAAAAAAAATAATAACAAAAAATTGTGTGCAGGCATCATACACTGCTGTTGATACATAATAATCATGCAGATTGTGCTGCTTTGGGGTATTGCTATTTTGTGTTAATTTGTTCCTGTAAATTATAAAGCAAGCGAGTGTTACTAGGTGACCGTGTTACTGCTGTTTGATATAAAATGCATACTCTGTTGTCTAATTAGTGCGCCAATTGAATTTGTTCTGAGTCTTTCACCAGTTACCTTGGTCAAGCATTAACATTGTTATGGACTTATTCTTTTCTCAAAAATGGATGCTGCTAATCTTCTAGTGGAGTTCTGCTGTTCCCTATTTATTTTGATATTTATTTTTAGTTCAGAACTTCCAGCAGCTGAACCACTTCACAACGACGCTCCTGTTTATCATCAATGATATAGCTTTTATCTTAGTAATACCTGATATGCATAACGACTGACATAGTACATAACTTTATCAGTTCAAACTGAATTACTGCCATCATATCTGTGTGATTGAAACGTACGCATGAAATCGAAACAAATGCTGTCTCATTTTTATATTAATTATTTTATTTCTTGTGTGAGATCTGCTACTAAATAGATAATATGTTTTGTGAATCAGATTGTTAGTGCCTGATGGATGTGATCTGGTCGCCGCTGGGGCTTTACCTGTTGCATTTGGTACATCACATTTGGCCCTTGTTCACAGAGCTCAACTGAAGGCCGGCCAGGTCTTCTTTCTTCCCTGTGCTGTATACTCTTTTTCTTGAATATGCAAAAAGTCTGAGCATCATTGCATTATGAGGAACAAAAGTACATTGAGTGCATGTGATTTGGCGTATGTTTTGAGCTTGTGGTATCTGTCATGTTATATCCTCTGGGCATTTTTATATTAATTCTTAGTTGGAAGACATCTTGCAGTGTTTTACTAGATTAAATTTCTTTTCATAGACTAACATTTGGATCGCACAGATTATAAGGTTGTGTATATGGTTATTCTGTGAATGCTGGAGGTGTAGTTTGGCAGTGTAGAGATGAGTTTTGCAGTGTAGACTTGAAGTTATCCATAAAGTATGCATCTATATCATCATCAAAATGCCATTTTGATTTCTATAAACATAGATCATGTGCTATAAAATTATGCATATTTGATTTTCTTTTATCTTTTGTTACGGTCAATAGAAATTCCTAGGATTTTTCCTTATGTAGTTTGGGGAATTAATGCCTTCCACATCACCTAATATTAGCTTAGAAGAATCCAAAGGTTGGCTGTGATACTTATTATGTGTTGCTTGTCTTAACTTTTTTTTTGAGGGCAAATCACAAGAGCTTCATTCAAATCACAGCAGGATTGCAATCTTTATTACTTACCTCCCTAAGCCAGTCTGGAGTGTGACTAAACCAAGTACAAATAAGATTACTGCACGTGGGCATTTTCGAGCAGCAGTGTGCCGCTGAATTTGCCTCACATCTAACAAACATAACATGAAAACAAGTAAAAGACCTGCCTAGCTGTCGGATTTGATGCCATAAACTAGAAACTGGTGACCTGTGGCCGGTTGATGACTGGATTAAATGCACTTTTACCCACCCTTCCTCGGTGGTCTCTTGCAGCCTGGGTCCTTGCGGGCAATGGCTCACTTCTGGGCTCCATGCACACCATCTCCTCCGCCATTTTGGCCACATGCTTCACTGGAGCTATGGGATCCAATCGCACATGGCCATGCCTCCTAGCATTNTTTTTTTCTCGAACACGCAGGAGAACTGCGTATCATTGTATTAATAGAAGAAATATGGAGTCATACAGAAAGACCCCCATGCACACCCACCCCACCCCACCTTAACAGGGGATTTACCAAGCACCACAAACAATGCTGCTTCTTCCAAGGTGGCAAGTCTGTCGACCGTGTTAGGCAACGCAGTTGAGGCAATTTCTTCCCTGTTGTCTCCTTCACTGCCACCCAGAAACGCCTAGCACAAATGCATTCAACAACCACATGGAACAAATCTTCTGAGGGCTTTCCACACACTTCACAAAACTTCGTATGCAGTACATGCATCCTCTGCAGTCTGCCTTCGTATGCATATAGTTACTAATCGCCCTCCACCAGAAAATGAGGACTTTAGGGGGATTTTCATCTTCCATAACACCTTCCACCACTGCATGCTCCGGGATGACGCAGCAGTCTCATGTTTGCTAAAAGATTTCACAGTCTGGCCACCTTTTAGCAATCCATAAGCTGACTGAACTGAACAGGTTCCCCCTGTCAAACGCCCAGGCGAAGACATCCTCTTCCATAGTGTTTCCAGGCTTCACTTTTAATATCTCCTCTGCATCCATTCTAACGAAGGAGTTTCAAATGAGCTGCTCATTCCAGTACCCACTACCTGGTACAAAAGGCTCGTTAACCATAGCCATGTCACGTTTACTTCTGGTCGGCCAACTGTTGGTTTCAAAGTTGTAGGCCCTGAATCCAATTATCTTCCCAAATATTCACAGAAGTACCTGGTCCAACCCTCTTTATGACCCCATGTTGCAGCACATCATGCCCACACAACATTGCTCGCCAGGTTTCTAAACTTTTTTTCTTCCTTGTAGCTGACAGAAAATCATCGTTTGGGAAGTATTTGCCCTTCATTACTCTTTTGCACAAAGCATCTAGCCGTGTTATCAGACACCACAATTGTTTACCAAGCAATGCTTTGTTGAACAGCGAGAGATCTCTGAAACCCATACCTTCTTCCTCCTTTGATCTTGTCAACTTCTGCCAGCTTTGCCAATGAATTTTGTGAGCATCAATCGAGCTAACCCACCAGTAATTGGACATATAAGTGGTCATCTTTTGACACACATTTGCATCAACTCATAGGATATGTTGGGACAGCTTGAGCATTTGCTTTTAAGAGCACTTCTCTTCCCGCTCAGCGCAGTGTGTTTTCTCCCCATCCATTCACAAAATTTCTAATCCGATCAGCCACATAGCTGAAAGTACCATCAACTACCCGTCGAACCGCGGTTGGTAACCCCAGATACTTCTCCCCTATAGCCTCTGTTTCAATCCGCAGACTCTCATTCACCTCAACTTTGGACTCATCATCACAGTTACTGCTGAAAACACTGCCAACTTTTGTTTCTTAAGTTGTCCTTACCCCTTGTTATAAGCTTCCAGCACTGTCACTACTTTCAGCATTTCACTTGGATGACTGCGTGATAAAAAGGAAATTCTAATATGCCCCAGTACTTTCTTGCTTCTCATTTGATTGTTGTAATTTCAGGTGCTACTTGTTCTTGGTGCTGCTGGTGGTGTCGGGGTATCTGCTGTGCAAATAGGAAAAGTTTGTGGTGCTGTTGTTATTGCAGTTGCTAGGTGATTGCCATGATGTGATAATGATTATAGAGTTTGGAATCGTTTTTAACCATTTAGTTTTTGGTGTTTAACTCTACCTTCTTGTTGACTTTAGAGGGGTTGATAAATTGCAATATCTCAAGTCCATAGGAGCCGATCATGTAATTGACTCAAGCAAGGATAATGTTATAGAAAGTGCCAAGTCCTTCTTAAAGGCTAGAGGCCTGAAAGGTGTTGATGTTTTATATGACCCTGTCGGGGGCAAACTTACTCAAGATAGTCTGAAACTTCTCAATTGGGGTGCACACATTCTGATCATTGGATTTGCCAGTGGTGATGTACCAGTTATTCGAGCGAACATTGCTCTTGTTAAGGTGCGCTGATGCATAAAAATGGCAAGAACATGTTTTTTCAGATTATCTCTATACTGTTATTTGGCTTTCAACACTTCTACTGTGGATGCACCCTGTTTAAAGTCACTACCTTCTTATAAGTTATAACATAGTGATTCTGTTACACATCTAGAATTTTTATGTTCTATCAGTCTTTTCTTGGTAAATTGAACAGTGGGTTTTGAATATGGGACTTACTACCAGATTACATTTTTGAGCTATCTGAAAACTAATCATGTAATCAGTAGTGAACTTAGGGTCATGCTGGTTGCACAAGAATAATTGTGGCAGGAAATAAGAGAAACAGTGTAATTAGTTAGTTTGAAGACATACAGATTTTGTGTTGGTATAAGGGGAAATTAGTACTGCTGAAGGAAAGTGCTTACTTTATTCACATATTATGTGTATTACAATCACTAACTAATTCCTCTAGAAGAAGAAGCATTAACTCATTTGTGTTGTGCTGCTTCAGAACTGGACAGTTCATGGTCTGTACTGGGGAAGCTACTCAATTCATCAGCCACGAGTGCTCATTGACTCCCTCAATGAACTCTTTTCATGGCTTTCAAAGGGTCTGATAACTATTCAAATTTCACACTGCTACAGGCTTGCTGAGGTAAGCAACATTAAAAGGTTTTCATGTTTTACATCACACAGCCCAAAGCCACCAACCTATTTTGACAGCAACACTTTCACATGAGTTTATTCTGAACCAGGGTGGTCTAACTTGTAAGTACATGCAATGTCTTTCTATATTGTTAGTTATTACTTAGGTGTCATGTTGGTTCTTGAGTCAAAATTGCTCTTCATTTTACTTATAAAGCAACTACTCCTGGGCAATGTTTTTTTAGGATTACTCCTGGGCAATGTTAACATGGTAATGCTATGCAGCTAGAGCATGCTATCCAGACAACAGCCTTTTCCATTTGAATGAGTAATTATGAGTGTTTTATTAAATTGCTTCGAATCAAGTTTCAACGAATGTACGGCAATAGTCTTGATAAAAAAATGTATCTGTGTTAAGTCGATATGTTGGAGTGGGGAATGGGGAGTATTGTCATACTAAGAATGATTACTATGCATGTGTTCATTATCTAAAACGGATTGTGGTTGAGCTTTGGAGTATCTGTAATCTGAGCCAATTGTATTCTGGGGTGTGATTTTTCACAGGCCCATCTTGCTTTTGCGGCCCTGAAAGAGAGGAAGGCGGTTGGCAAAGTGATGATTGTAATGGGCCAATCAGCAAAATCAAGGCTTTGATATCCTTCACAAATGCTTCTTTACGTGATCACGAGGCATCTATCACATGTATCAATTGTAGGACACAAGACTATCCGAGACTGAAGTAGTTTCCCTGTCCATAATGTTGTGTACGACAGCGACAAAAACAGTCAGAGAAATAAACAGATCTTCACAAAAATGTTTAGTTGCCGATGCATCTGATGGGAAATAACCGTGATGCCAGTGTTGTGACTTGTGAGTAGTGTCAAATAGAATGAACTAGGTGATATCCCGCGCGTTGCTGCAGAAATTTTTTAAATAAAATTTTAAACTAAAATTTTAGAGTAAAAACACTAAGATGATTATATTATATATGAAAGCATGTCCATTTTGTTGAGAGAGAACGGCTCTGAAATTATTTGTTCATTTTGCAAACTTCATTTATCTTTACCGAGGCAATTTTGTAAGAACGGTTTAGAAATTTTGTAGCATAGTACTCGTAAAGTACATATACATGTATGTATGCTATTAGCTGCAGAAAATCGGCAGAAGACATAAATTGATAGTTTTAGTGGATGATGGTATGGATAGTTTGTATGTTGAGAAGAAGGCCTAGTGGACGATGATGTGGAGATCTTGCATATTGAAAGAAACCTTTAGTGGGGTATATCTATACAGGTTGTATAGATGCAATCTGCATAATCAGCATCTGGGTCGCAGCTGCAGAGGAAAGTATACAATGTTACTGGTTTGTCTGTCTGCCCTTTCTGAGTTATGGCAATGGGTGCATCTGTGACAAACAACAGAGGGAGCAAATGGGATTAAGCACTAAACCTCTATAAACAGTGCCCAATTTACTGTTTCATCAATAGATATTAGCTTAAACCAGGGGGCCTTGGCCCACTTTGTCCTGCATTAAGCTCTGCCCCTGCCGACTGCCGTATTGGATGAGTTACAACTCTCTATTTGGGGAGAGTTAAACTATTGATTCATTTTAATAATTATTATTAGAAAAAAAACGAAGGATAAAGGAAATCTGCTGGAACGTTATTTTTTCAATAAAGCTCCTAATATGTTAGTTGAATTGGAGAATTAAAAACCGCTGGAGATACCTCTAAGCATTTCTCTGTAAATCTCCACAGTAAATGTCCCTCTTACTGCCAGTAGCATCCCTTCAATTAGCAAATGGAAATCCAAGAAAAATATGAAGAGCAGACCAACACGAGATTTTTTTTTGCGAATTACACAGTACAGACGCAGACGCTTATAAACACGCACGCGCACTCGCCCCTACAAACACACCNTGAGCACCTCCGAAAGACTGAGCCGGCAAATCCTCGAGATTGACGAAGTCACCACTGGCGCCTCGATGTCGAGGGGCACGTCGCCTACCACTGAAAGAATAGCACCGGTTAAATCCTGGAATAAATCCAGGAAAATGCGAGCACTAGTGCCAAGTTGAGGGCTTGAACCCTGGTGGGCAGGTTCCACCACAAGGACCCTTACCAACTGAGCGTTGCAACATGAGATGCTGAAAGGGAAAGGAAGAAGAGATGTTTTAGAGTTTCTTCCAACGCTGGCCGCAAAGGGCACAACTTTAGTCATCCAATGCTCGACTATATTCATATGACAGTGTTTAGTTCGGCAAGTTTCAGCCTGTAACTGCAAAAGTAATGCATTGAAAAGTGTGTCCTCTCTTACATGACACGCTTCTCAATGGCAACTTTCAGACTAAACACAACCCTTGTATGTGGAGCGTTGAGTTTGTACCTGTTGACGCAAAATCGGTCAACACACGATAGAGCTAGAACGTGCAACATGCAACACAGATCGCCTGCGACTTCTCTGCACAGACCGATTAGACTGGTCTAGGGCACCGGTCAGACCGGTTCCCCTAGAGAATGCAGGAGCAAACCCTAAGGACGCCACCCGGAAAGATTTGTTAGGGTAGACGTACGTAGTGGTGTTCTAGGATCGACAGACAAAACCTGACCATTGGCCTGAGCATACTATGGAGATGAATTAAGAAATTTTATTTTATACACATCGGCAAAAGCTCACACTTCTTTAGACATAAAAGATGTGCCTTGATCCGTAGTTAAAGTTTGTGGAATGCCAAATTTATGAATAATATGCTCGATAATAAACTCAATTACCTCCTTATAGGTCATATTCTTGAGAGGAACAACTTCGGTCCATTTAGTGAAGTAATCCGTAGCAACCAACACGGAAGGATGTATCTCTCCAATGAAATCCAACCCCCATCCGTGAAAAGGTCATGGTTTAATGATAGGATGAAGCAATGCAGCAGGTACCATCAGAATATTACCAAAACTTCTGACATTCCTCAAATCCCTTTTAATAACGAAAATAATCGGCCATCATAGTAGGCCAATAAAATGCAGCTCTTCTAAGCAACCACTTCATCTTAGAAGCCGATTGATGTGTTCCACAAATTCCTTCATAAACTTCTCCCATGGTCACTCTTGCTTGATCACCACCCAAACATCTTAGCAACAAATCATTGCTGGTACGAATTTTAAAAGCTAAACGCCGAAATTTCCTGTCTGTTCCAGAACTATGATTCTTTAAATATCTAACAATGGGCGATCTCCAATCATCCACTTTGGCCTCTTCGCTCTCACAATTTTTATCGGCCGAAATCGGAGCAGAACACATCGAACCGATCTGACCGGTCTCTGGATCGGTCTGACCGGTTGGCATCGAACTCCCAGACCAGTCTGACCGGTTGGCGCGGCGGTCTAACTGGTCTGGTCTGCGTTTGCTGCAATGGCTAGAGCATCTCCATTGACAATAACAATCAACGGCCTTTTTCTATGAAAATGTTTCTTCTAAACATCATAGACGGATGCCTGCTGTGCCAAAGCATTAGCTCTAGGATTTTCATCTCTTGGTACATGATATATGGTGAACTCATCAAAATATGATATAATATCAAGGCATTCGTCAAGATAAATATTAAATGACCCATCCAAGCATTGACATACTTTAGATACTTTCTGAACAACTAATAATGAATCACCAAAACTTCAACATGCTTTACTCCTATATTCAAGTAAAATCTCTAGCCCGAATAATAAAACTTCATAATCTGCTTGATTGTTTGTGCATTTATTTTCTAATAGGCTAATAGCTTAAAAAGCAGCTCCATTGGGAGAAACAAGAACTATTCCAATACCACATCCATTCTTGCACATCGATCCATCAAAATGCAATTTCCATGGAGTAAAAGTCATGCATTCAAATTCTTAATTATGTTCATCTTTAACCCGATGCTCAACAATAATCAGCTACAACTTGGCCTTTCATAGATTTCAAGGTTCACAAGCTAAATCATATTCAATAAGAGTATACGTCCACTTACCAATCCTACCGCTTAAAATCAGTCTATGCAACATATATTTAATAACATTGGCTTGACATGCCACAATGCAAGTACTAGACAACAAATAATGGCTTAATTTTGTACAAGCATAATATAACGATAAGCATAATTTCTCAATAGATTTATACCTTGTTTCCGCATCCAAAAGTTGTCGACTCAAATAGGTAATACTATGCTCCTTGCCATTTGTCTCTTGAGTCAAGACAACCCCAATAACATTATCTTCGGGCGCAATATGAAGCCTAAATGGCACCCCATTCTTAGGCGCTTTGAGTGCAGTGGCGAAGATAAATATCTCTTGATTTCTTCAAAGGCCTCTTGCTGCTTTGCCCCCCAAGTAAAACTGGTTTCATTTTTCAACCGAAGTACAGGAGTAAAAGCATTAACCTTCCCGGACAAGTTAGAAATAAACCACCTCAAGTAATTAACTTTGCCCAAAAATTTCTGTAAATCATGCTTGCAAGTAGGCGCTTCGATCTTCTCAATAACATCTATTTTCTTAGGATTTATCTCTATGCCCCTTTCATAAACTAGAAAGCGTAAAAAATTTCCAGCCGATACACCAAAAGCACACTTTACTTGGGGTTCATTTTTAATCCATACCGACACATTCTCTCAAAATAAAGCTGTAAATCAGCCAAGTGAGGATTTAATCCAGCCGATTTAACAATAATATCATCAATATAGACCTCCAGAATAACACCAAACATGTCACGAAAAATTAAATTCATTGCTCTCTGATAGGTTGCGCCGCATTTTTCAAACCAAAAGTCATTATGACCTTTTCAAATAAACCAACAAAGTCAGGACATTTAAAGACTATTTTGTATACATCATCTTTGGCCATAAAGATTTGGTTATATCCCGCATTGCCATCAACGAAGCTAATAACCTTATGACCAGCAGCATCATTAATAAGCAAATTGGCTATAGATATAGGATATTCATCTTTGGAGTCGTCCTATTAAGATCCCAGAAATCAATGCCAACTCTAATTTTAGCGGTCCACTTTTCTCAACCGACACGATATTAGAGATACATTCAGCATAGCAACACGGCTGAATAAACTTGGCTTCAAGCAAACGACTAACCTCTTCTTTTATTCGATCATAAAATAAAGGTTGAATCGTCTATTGCCTTATCTATATGGCCTAAAACCAGGCTTAATTGGTAACCTGTGTTCAACTAACTCACGGCTTAAACTAGGCATCTCATGATACTCCCAAGCAAAGCAATTAGAATATTCTTTTAATAACTCGATTAATTCAGTTTTATAATCGGCTTTCAAATTTTGATTTACAAAAGTCGGCCTTGGTATAAAATCATCACCTATGGCTACCTTTTCTAAAGGATCAGCTGACGTAAATCCTTGTTCTAATTTTTGTACTTTGTCAAAATCATTAATGGCTTCACATGCATCGTTCTTGGACCGATAATGTTTCACCCTTTCTTTCAACCACTTCTCACTTGCATCCATCTACTCTTCATTATCAAAATCGACCAATTTTTGAACCAGCCTTAAAGCAGTGGATACAAAGCCATCCTTAGTGCAAGCAATAAACTCAAAGTACGAAATATCAATTCCGGTCAAGCATCTGACATTATCATGAGTCCCCAATATGGATGCATCATCCATAGCAACACATGCCGAAGAATCCGCATGAACCAGCTCAACTTCATCACCAACCCACTAAATTAAACATTGATGCAAGGTAGAAGGCACACATTGATTTGCATGAATCCAATCGCGCCCCAAGATCAATGTAAAGTTACCTTGCACCTCCATGACTAAGAAAGTGGTTGCCAACGTCTTGCTCCCAACGGTAAGCTCCAATGACGCAACTCCCTTGGCGCTCATCGGCTCTCCTCCTCCAACGCCCCCGATCGTCATGCTAGTCTTGATGACCTCGCTATCCAATCCTCCTAATTTCTTGTACAAGGAGTATGACATCAAATTTACAATAGCACAACCAACAAACATCCTAGAAATCGGCTTCCCTTTAATGTGATGCTTCACATAAAGAGCTTTCAGATGGTTGTTCGATTCTAAGGGCTTCTGAAACACAACATTCATGGGAGAAAAATCAACTTGAGGCACCCTTTCATCATCTCCAACAAAACAATAGTCGGCATTGAAATATATGACGTTGACCTCCATGTCAACTCTGCTCAGCAAAGGCTGATAGTCAACAATATCATCATCATTACCCATCTGAGCTTCTAAAACAATAATGGGCGGAATCGAAACCTTAGATGACGAAGAACACACATCGACTACCGACTTCCTAGGAAAAACCGGTCTGACTGGTCCCTAACCGGTCTGACCGGTTCTTATTGTCGAACCTGGAACAGGAGCCGACCGATCTGACCAGTCTCGGCCTTGTCAGTCGAGTCCGCTATAGACAACCCAATGTTGATGGTTGTTAAGTGCTACTTTTACCGTCAATTCTTGCCAAATATCATCACCAAACATAGTGGTAGGGTTCATTACTAACCATTTCCACAAGTTTTGGTGTCTGAAAGTGTCATGCCAAAAATAATAAAATATGTTTGAGATAGATCTGAAAATATCACTATCACAAAGTACCTCAAATGGCAAGATGGATTACACCACTGCGTAGAGCTCGTCGAAATGAGTATATATTTCACATTTTTTGGAGTTCAAAATAAAGAAATATAAAAGATATAAAGAAAAAAGAATTAAGGGAACGCTGACGTTACATGACGTCAGCGCCCCGGTCTTCACGCACCACACGCAAGTGGGGCCCGGTAGCAGGCCACGGGCCCGCCTGCAGGCGGGCGCGCGCGCGGTGGTTTAGCGCCGGAAGCATCCGGAGCCACGTGGCGCAGTGGAATCTGGCGCGCGGGAGTCAAAGCCGCGGAGCGCGCGCGCACGAGCAGGCCACGGGCCCACCTAGCGGCGGAGGGGGGAGGGCGCGGCTACACGCGGGAAGCGCCCGCGGCGCGGGATTCGCTCGGCGCAGGGGACATGTGGTGGCCGCAGAGAGGACCTCGCGCGGTTTTGTGCGGTCCAGGCGGCCGGTTCTTCTGGGTTTGCTGGTTACCGACGTAGTACAGGAACAGAACAGAGACGGTTTTACGCTGGTTTGCATGGTTCTTGGCCGGTTTTCCACGGTTTTGCGTGTGTCTTCACCCCCACCGCCTATGACGAGGTCAGTGATGTTTTTACCGACGTTTCCACGTCGGTTTACCTCCCAGGTGTCGCAAGGAGAGGGGATTAAGCGGGGAATCTTCCTAGCATCAAGGGGAGCATCTCCTCTCTCCCAAGACACCTGTCCCACTATAAATTAGAGTCCTATACCCACTCATTCACACACACCAAGAAGGCACAAGATCAAGTGAAGCTCTCCACATAGTTAGTAGAAATAGGTGGAAGTTGAGGTGCAAGCCGGGGAGAAGCCGGGCTATCGGCTTCCTCCCCTCTTCTTGTACTTCGGCGACGCGGCTCAGGTTTGAGTAACATCCGGGTATTTTCTCTGTATTTTTATATTAATATTTAATTAAGTTCAGGCTTTACTTTTTATGCTTGTGGGCTCCTTGCTGTGATAAGTGTCTTAGTATTTGCAAAGCTAAGATAGTATTTAATTGAGTATACATGGTGTATAATCTTTTGAATACCTTGCAGTGCGCCTAGTGCACAGATTTGTAGTGGTAGCCCCAGGTGGTCACAGCCCTAACGGCCTACGTAGTCCACTACGTGAGCAACACTAGAATACAGTATNGCTTGGCTTGCCTAGTCCCCTTCTCATCCCTTTCCGGACTAGGACGGTTGGGCGTCCCGAAGCAATTATATAGTAAACAACTTGAACTAATCTTTAATTGTCAGGAATACTTAGAAATAACCCTCTCTACCTTCTATTCATTTATCCCTTCTCGTGTCCTCGGTCGATCTTAATTCANAACTAGTGCACACATGTTCCCTGTGGATTCGATAACCTGGAATACTCCCGGGTGAAAGCTACATCAGTAACTGTACGCTTGCGGATTCATCTATAATCGTTAAAAGTACCAACAAGCTTTCTGGCGCCGTTGCTGGGGAACGGTTGCTGTACTAGTTACAAACCAAGTCGTCCGTGTATCCCCATCCATAGCACA
>JAZFNS010043337.1:6907-24960 GCA_037127165.1 Alloteropsis angusta | reverse complement strand
CCTCCCTCGGTCGTGACAGGTGGGGCCGGCGTGAGGGGTACGGCGGGCCCAAAACGGGTGAGAAATATTTTCAATTGTTTAGGATCTTTATAGTATAGAAAAGTAAAGTCTATGTTTACCTCTTCACCTTGTCACGCTATCCAAAAAGCTCCCCTTAGCTCGAAAGTCGAACATTATACACCCCCAGATGTTCAAAACCAACAAATTATCCTTGTGCAATAGTTCAAAGCGGTTTTAATGGTGGCTTTAACTTTTTTTATTCGTAAAATAAGTTTAATAAACATAGATAAGTTTTTTTGCACAAAATATCTCCAGTCCTCCAATATTTTTGAGAAAATTATAGTGACATATTGGGACACAAGATGCCCAAATCAAATAATTGGAGCTCATTACAATATCTTTAAAAGCTTCCAAAAATTGAATGTACGACTAAGGAAATTAGGAAAATATATAGTAAAAATTTAAACTTCCAAAAATATTCTAATGCATTTAGATGTACAACATTCATGCTAGTTTGGCCTTGTGTTTTTAATACATTTAGACATTGATTATAATGTTCTCAAAATTTTCTAGATTTTTGTAGATATTTTCTTTTTTCTTAGAGATAAATTCAATTTCTATAAGGTTAATGTATATTCTTATGAGCTCTAAATATTTTATTTCTATTTTTTGTGTTCAGAAATATCACTAGAGTTTCTCTTAGAATTATTTTAGCCTAGAGACATCTTTTGTGGTTTAAAATTTTTTTGTTTCTGGGACAAAAAAGTCAAAAGCACCGTCAAAACCACTCTGAACTGTTGTTGTGGGTACTTTATGTGGTTTTGCAGACATAGAGATTTATAATATCCGGTTTTCGAGTTGAAGGTTTTTTTTTCGGATAGCGTGTGGGAGGGTAAAATAGACTTTACTCTTTTCTCAAAGGGTTCCTACTGTTTCTCTCTTCCAGGTCATTAACTTGTCATTAATTCCAGGTCATTAACTTGTCATTAATTTACGTCACCACGATCCATCAGCCAGTGGAATAATAAACTCCTTGATACAGCAGCCTCCAAGTTTATAGTCGATGGCCTGGTCTTCTTTCTGTGCAAATTAACACAAGATGGGCCGGGCCTTTGGATTCATTCCCGGCGAAGGCTTCCAAGTTCCAATTTGTCTGGTCCGACACCAAAGCGGGAAGACACAAACCGACGCGCCAGATCGTCACTCCGCGGCGGAGGAGGTGGACGCATGCACGCCAGCCCATCTGTCGCGCTCGAGCTCTTGCAGCCGGCTGGCGCTGGCGTGCCGCGTGCGTGACGCGCGTTTCTCCCTTCCGCCGCGCCGGCTATATCTNCCTTACCTTACCTTACCTTACCTTACCTTACCTTACCTTACCATCACGAGCCTATGCCAGAGGGACTGATCCTGCATAGCTAGTGGCGGCTCGCAATCGAGCCAACCTCGATCCATGTCTCGCCCAAGAATCCTTATGGCCTCCGTGGAGGCCGGCGTGCTGCTTCTGACGGTTGCCTTGTTGCTGTGCGCGCGCGTGCCTCCGGGGCACGCGGCGCCGGCCGGCGCGGATGTCACCGAGTTCCCGGGGTTCCACGGCGAGTTCCCTTCCAAGCACTACGCGGGGTAAGAATAAGATCGACGACGCCTTTCGTGTGCGTTATCAGGTTCCTCCCTCGCTCTCTCTGCGCCTCGAGAACTCGATCTGCATGCGTCTTCTTCCGCTCCTCGCTCTCTTGCACACGAGAGACCCGAGCCAGTGGCATAGTAATCTGACGCTAGGGATTGTAAGATCCGGTGGCTGCTGGCAGGCTGGGAATCGTCGTCGGGTGCAATAATTTCTCACGAGGATTTTTGGTTTGCTGCCAAGTTAACAGACATTTTACGGGACAACGGCAGAAACCACACTACGCTGGTATATATGCAGTTCGGGGGGGTGCCATTTGCAATTTGTCCGAGATGGTTTTAGAAAAAGCACTGTGCGCGTTGCACAAAAGAGTGCACGACATGTGTCCTGTCTGTCTTATCCCCTCGCTGCTAGGCATAGCAGAGTCTGCATTTTGTTTTGCCTTGGCAAGCACATCCATAAATGATGCAAGTTCTGTGAAATATTTTGTCATCGAGTTCAGTCTTCAGTGCACATATACGTAAAGTTTTAAGCAATCTCAGTACTTGTTACATTATGTTTGAAAAATCAATATTGATTGTTACAAATGTCTAATCAAACACACCTAAGAGTCATGGGAATGAGTTGTATGTGCAGCTACCTAGTATAGTATATATAAAGACATTTGGTTTTTCCATCTTCCTGTTTTGCAGGTATATAAAAGTTGGGCATGAACAACAAAAGAGACACCTGTATTACTATCTTGCCACTTCCGAAAGGAACCCTACTTTAGATCCTTTGGTCATCTGGATCAATGGGGGGCCAGCATGTTCTGGGCTTAGTGCATTTCATCATTCAATCGGTAATAAGCACATACTTTTCAGTGATTTGCCATTTCTCTACAGTATATATAGGTATTTAATTTATGAAGGTTATTCTTTGTCTATCCTTATATAGTGTCGTTGGATATAGATAAGGTAGTGTTTGGTTTTGGAACAATGTGGAATGGGTTGGACCCAACCTATTGTCGGAACTCGCAAGTCAACTAAGAATAGTACAACTGTATTTTTGCACAGGACCATTCAAAATTGATTACTCCCAGGTCCATGTCAAAGACGACCCACGAGTAACTATGAACCCTTACTCATGGACAAAGGTATAGCAAATTTAGTATAACGTCGACTAATATGAAATCTATTTTATGTTTACTACCTTCAGGATTCCAATATGAAGCTCGTTCTATTAAAGTACATATAGATAACATTATATATATTTCCGTAGTTACACCGAAAGTATATTTTCCCAAAAAATATTTTATTGTCCAAATATGTAATTGATGCCTTTGGTAAACAACCAATCACAGATGGCTAGCCTCCTCTTAGTTGACTCGCCAGCAGGTGCAGGCTACTCTTATGCTGATAATGAAGATGACTACATAACAAATGATACAAGCAGAGTTGTGGACTTGTACGATTTTCTTTCAAAGGTCAGAGTTGTTTATAAATGATCACCTATATATTTTTAATATAAATTTCATATAATGAAATTTCTTTCATTCTGATGAGGTGGTTCCTATCCCAGTGGTTTGGTGAATATCCTGAATTTCTGTCAAATCCTTTCTACGTAGCTGGATGTTCTTACAGTGGAGTGATAGTACCGGTACTTGCACAGGAAATTCTAAAGCGTAAGTTGCAACTCAGACTTTATTTATCCATTATTTATCATACACTTATACTGATGTGACGTGTTTAAGTTTTAACTAAAAATATATAGTGATCCTTGAGATGTATCTCTTAACAATGTATGGTTGTCATTTGTTTATATAACATGATGCAATATATTAGGACAAGAAGAGTCTGATGGAATGAAGATAAACTTCAAGGTAATAACTATTTTTCTTACTTATGTGAAATATTCCTTGTCCATCTACATGTAGGTCACAGACAAGATGTTTGCTTCTTTTACCATTTAGGATTCCTCCCAAATATGATGCATTCCCTTGAGATAGGATAATCATATTATGCAAATGTTATACTGTGATGGTAGTAAGTACATGTTAATAGGAAAATCACTAAAAATTATATATAGGTCTGGCCCTTGTGTTCTCATTATCTTTTGTAGTGTCAACTTAAAAGTAAGACTGCATTAATAAAAATCACTAGATGATTGGTGCCTAGTCCCTTAGAGAGTTAGAGTCTCCACCATACATCTGCAACTCAATTAGGGGTTTCCATCAAAAGTTTTATTTTATTTCTTTGATGACATAATGTTTTTTTCCTTATATCAACTTTGCATGTACCGTTTTACATATGCAATTTTCTCTACATATACTTAAGTACATTGTTTGGGAGAACTATTGGTTCCTTATAGTCATTTCTCTTCTCTATCATGACAAATCATCTTCCCCCTTATTTACCCCTTGCCTCGATGAAAATTAAAATCAATTCAATGTCTTTTTGCAGGGCTATTCATTGTGCAATCCAGCTGTTGATGTAGACATAGAAAACAATGCACTTGTTCCATATGCATTTCAAATGGGTTTGATTTCAGAAGAATTGTTTCAGGTACTGCATGCTGCTCCAAAAATAACATTGCTGGCCTTTTGTTTCTTATTTTTTTCCAGAACTCTTCTCTTCAATCCAGCATTTCTTTTCATTTCGTAAACAGAGCTTGGTTACTACGTGTAATGGAAAGTATTGGAATAACTCCACTCCTTCATGCAAAGGGAACATGGAGGAATTTTATATGGTAATCTGGATCTCTTTGTTCTTATGTACCTATAAGTTTTATTAGACTATGTTTAACAATTCTAATAATTTGAGATGCAGCAAATCAAAGGCATTAACATGGAGCACATTTTGTGCCCTCCATGTCGATACAAGATGGGGATAACCAAAGAATTCATGGAATATGATTCTGGTCAAATGTTTAAGCAGATTTCAAAATCATCCGATCATGGATTAGAGTGCCATGTTAGTAACTGATCTAATTAATTTTTCATTTCCCTTCTTGAGTTATTTGTGTACTCCTAGTATTTAGTATATACTTTAGCATAACAAAAAGACAAATTATTTTTGGTAGTTTTGAATCAATATATGGAGTTTGCATTCCAGGATCAAGAACGAGTCCTTGAGAAACTGTTTGATACAAAATTGTCCAGAGAAAAACTGCATGCAAAAGAGGTAAACGATGAGCTACTGCATTTGGTTATGGACTAGGTGAATTCTGTTGCTGAATTTGTACATTGTGTCCTTTTCCTCAGATTGAATTGTCAGGAACATGGAAGAGGTGCCCCAAGCATATTCAATACACGAGGGATATTCTGACATTAACGGAGTATCACTTGAATTTAACATCCAAAGGTTACAGGGTGTTCATTTATAGGTAAGAAAATTAATTTAGTTTTGTTGTTTTTCTTATGTGGAACTGTGTGCTGTTTTTTTGGGTTCTACACAACTGAATTTTCTGTTGTATGTAACATACTTGACCATACAAACCCCTGGCCCACCGGCCACCACCACAAACAAGAAAACAGTTCCCCAAGCATCAGTCACTCCTTTCCGTTTGCTATTCTTATGGTTTGTCCTATGAACATGATTACACTAGCGATAAATATAGCTACTAATTGCATACTTTTTTCCCATCAGTTAGGATCAACATGATCCATTAGGTTTGGAACCATTATGCTGCTATGACAGCTATATTAGTTTCCTTTGTGTGTCATTTCATTAAGATAGAAAAGAGCGTACACGAATCCGGTGAAGGACCAAAACCTGAGTACAAAACCCACACACCCCCTTAGTAGGAGGAGTTACATGCGCGCCACCGAAACCAAAACTGGACCTCGACATAGGACACTGCCGCTTAATCAGCTGTTGTCAGCGACCTTTTTTCTCGAACACGCAGGAGAGCTGCGTATCTTTGTATTAAGAAGAAGAAATAGTCCAATTACAAGAAACCAAAACCACCTTGGACCAGAATGGAATTGGTAAACCCATGTTAGCACTACAAACTGATACAAAAAGGGGAACTAAAAGACCTGACCAACACACATCTAGAGCGGCTGATTACTGAAACCCTCGGCCAACACCAAGTTCAGTAAGGCCCTTCACACCTGCAACATGCCATAAGTGTAATTCGTTTTTAAAGGCTTGCAGTGCAGATTGGAGGTTGGGAGCAGCTTCATCAAACACACAAGCATTCCTGTGCTTCCAGAGAGTCCATGCTCCAANTAAGGAGTTGAAACCCCTCCTGTGTTGCTTGGGGATTTTCCTCCAAGATTTCTTCCACCAATCCGCCAAGGAGGTACATCATCGACCAGGGACCAGGTTTGCTAGATTCAATGGTTAAAGGACGTTGAACCAGAATTGTCTAGCACAGACGCATGAGGTGAGGAGATGTTGCACTGTCTCATCGACCTGATCACAAAGGGGGCATTAAGCTGGGTGAGGAAGTCCTCTTTTCTGTAGCCGATCAGCTGTCCAACATCGATTGCGTATGGCCAACCAAATGAAGGTCTTGCATTTCCCCAATTCCCAAGATTTCCAAATTAAATTCGCTTCCACGCTTCAAAGGGGATAGAGCCAGTGAAAAATGCCCAGTAGGCCGACCTGGTAGAGAACGTGACACAGGACAAACTTCCAAAGATGGGTGTCTTCAGTGGTGGACTGAGCAATGTCGGATAAGGTGTCCCAAAGATCAAAGTATTCCGCTAGACCAAGCCAGCCGGGAGCCCCACTTATATCAGCCACCAAAGTCAGCTCATGAAGAGCCTCTGCCACAGTCCTTCTGCTCCTTATTCTTGAGTAGACACACTTAACAACATTTGCTAAGTCCTCTAAACAGCAGCCATGAAGCCAATGATCTGGCTAGGAATTTCTGAAGCGTTGTTGCTCCAGCCATGCCCCAAAGGCTACACTCAACCAAAACTGCCTGCAGTAGCACACAAGTACAAGGCCTATCATTCTCAAATACACAGGGACTTCTATTTCACCAACTCCCCAAGAGACTAAAATGATTAGAGAGTTGAGTCCTTATTTCATCTCTTTAGGCACTGAACGTATAGCCTTCCTCCACCAGGTGGAAAAGCGAGTCTCTGTTACCGAGGGGCGCCATGGAGATCAAATGCACTGGTTATTACTAAGTTCATTATAGAACATCGAGAGAAATAACAGAAAATACAGTAGTGAGTACTGACTAAGTTTTTTTTTATTATTCGGGGTGGGATGGGAGGAATCCAAATCGTTTTACCCTCACTAGTGATTACTGACATAGAGAGCATCGCTAAAGAATTTGGGTGACTTGTATATCGAGCGTAGCTCAGGGGTGAACAGGCTGTTTTTTTTAGCTTCAAGCACAAGCTTAACTGAGGACCTCCATGTTATGTATCTTGAGTCCTTCCAGATCAATTAGCCTCCTCACCCAGCTCCATGCAATTACGTAATGCCCCCGCTGCTATTGAGTTGCATGCTCCAACCAATTCAACCCACGAAGGTGGGCAAATTATTTATACTCCAACACTCCCCTCGTGTGCAGGCTCTCTTAGGCCGCATACGTGGAAAATTGGATTGAGTTGTAATTATTTTATTTAAAATCGCACCTGCCAGGATTCAATATCAAGATCTCTGACTTTGATACAATATTGATTTGTATGCTCCAACCATTTCAACCCAAAAATTTAACCTGATAAGGAAAGGTGGCAAATCACTTATAGTCCAACATTTACCTCTTTAGGACACTTGCATAAGAAAGCATGTTGTATTTTCTGTAGGAGGGATTGCGTATGAATCGTGGATTTTAGTGCATTGAGCCTCTAGGGCGAATATATAGGGATACAAGACTTGGAGGACAAGATGTCTTCCCAGGATATCTCCTATACTACCAAATATACTCTAACCAGTCGTAGCGGTAGCATCACGAACAGACAAACTGGAGAATAATGGAGACATATCCCCTGCAGTCACAATGTCGGTGCGAATGCTACGGCTGGAGTGGAAACCACAGAGAGCTCATCTAGATGATAGCCCCTTAGTGCCGAAGTAGCCGAGGTCGAGGTGTATGTGGTCGAAGCCGTGGAGGAGGGCGCAGGTCCGAAGCATCAATTGAGGGGCAGGAGTACACAAAATCAGCAGATTCTTGCCGACGACCAGAGCATGACGATGAGCCGTTTGGATGGCGATGGTAGATGGTCCAGCTGATAAGCGCAAAAGCATGTCCCTTCATCAATATCAATGGCGGTGTCTGCGAGCAGGGACGGATCTTAAGGGGGGGGCAAGGGGGGCTCCAGCCCCCTACTCCATTGGTATCCATGGAGCCCCCCTAAGCCCCCGCTAAAATATTTTAGCCATTGATGAAGAGGAAGAAGAAGAGAAATAGAGAAGAGAGGAGGAATAAGAGAAAAATGAGCCCCCTCCTTGCATCTAGGCCTAGATTTGCCACTGTCTGCGAGGTGGCAGCAATAGACACATACTCGGACCAGGAGCCAACATGACAAGGAGGAAGAGCAGCCAAGAAAGGCGCAGCGACAACCTCATTCTCGAGAGTGTCGATGACGGAGTGATGACGAATGGCAGGGCGACACAAACCTGATCTCTAGCTGGGAAAACAAAGTAGCAGCAGCAGGATGAACCACTGGGTATAATCTCGTGTGCACCTAGCTTGATGGCCTTGAACTCTTATCCACATCACTCCCCATCGGTTGGAAATAGAAAGGAAGAAAGAGATAGAGAAGGGGGTAAGACCCACCCGACGGTCAGCCTAATGGGACGGGGTGCATCCGAGCAGCACCTCCATTCCGGCCGCACTGCGGCCGCTAATGCGTGTCAGCCCCCCCTCCCCCCCGCACGCACTTGCGCTCGAGGGAGCAGTTGAGGCGGTGCAGTTGGGACGCGATGGATCCACATGGGCGGCGACACAGAGGAGGAAGTTGACGGCGGAGCGGGGCGGGGCGCGGCTATCCGATGCACCCAGTTGCGTGGCGGCCTAGCGCCCCCACGGTCCTCCTCTGCCTCTGCACACTTTAGCTCAACGAGAACGTTATCGCGCTCAATGGCAACAATAGTGGCGGTGTTGGAGGAGTAGATGGGAGGCCAGGGCCGACTCAGGGTCAGTTCGGTTCCATGCGAGCTTGCCTCGCCTAGCCTAGCCAAGTCAGCGCAAGCGTCGAGGACCTTGCCAGCTCGGGAGAGCCAATTTTGCTCTCCCACAAGAGCAAGGCAAAAGCTTGCTGACACATGCCCTGAGGAGACCTTACTCTGTTCCAAAAGCGCATTTTACTGTGTCACCTCGCTCATCAACGCAAAATAGTGACGGGCAAAGGAACCAAACTGACCCTCGATGTTTTGGAGGGCCCTTGGGCGTGGTAGAAAGCATGGACATTTAAAGTTAATATAATTGCATTTTTCTTAACATATGATAAATTCTTGTTAGGCAACATTCTACCACCTAAGTTATGAAAATATATACATTGAACTAAACTTTTAGAATTTTACAATATAGCATGCTGAGTATGAAATAATAAGCAATGGATCGAGACACTCACTAATAAGTGAGGGGCACATGTGGAGCGAGTATTCACTTCTTATAGACTAAAATTGTGCATCAAATCCACTTAAAAGATTCTAAAGTTATGCATACCGTTATGGTCTAGCATGATGCCATGCCGCGATAAGCAATGATGCGTGCACTACGCGATGTCGTGATCACTCACGAGTTCATGAATAAAAACATGTGAGCCGCACTATGGCACAACACTGTTTTGTGGTTTTAGAACAACTCTAGCTGACTCTTTAAATAAGTCCTAACGTCAAATTCAGAGGTCAAACTTTAAAAAACAAACTACAACATACCCTCTACTTTTGCCTCTAAAATAGGGACCCTCCAAATCACCTCTCAGACCCTTAGGAAGCCCTACATCCTAAAGGGACATTCTGGTGGGCCAATAAAAAGTAGAGAATTGTTTGAAGGGTGTTGGAGTTGAGAGAAAAAAATCAAACCCCTAGAACATATAGGTAATCCCTACTCACAAAAATAGATAGCTTATTTAGACGGCGTAGTTAGAGTGTTCTTGTGTCATTTAGTTGTGACTCGTGTTAGAATTAGAATCATGACTCAGCTGGGTATCGATAAACAAAGTCTTCACATTGTTCTTTTATTGGTTTATGAAAATTTTGGCCCCCCTCTTGCCGTGGGCCCCTGGCCGTCACCCCTCTTGCCCTAGTGGTAGAACCGGTCCTGTGGGAGGCACAAGTCCATATGCATGGTAGGGGGTGGCTAAGATGGTGGTGTGCATGATGGGGAGCCCACCCAATAAGATCAGATCGGCCATGGGAAAGGTACGTCCCCGTGCTGGTTTGAACCACAAAGGGTGTTGGCAGATTAGAGGGATCCGCGGCGCATCCTATGATAGGCAAAGGAAGCTTTAGGCCTAGGGTTTGTAACCTAGACTCGTGATACACTGTAGGAAGTTATGACGATTGCGTATGAATTATGGGTTTTATTGCATTGAGCCTCTAGAACGAATATCTAGGGGTACAAGACTTGGGGAGCAAGATGCCTTCCGGAGATATTTTCTATAGTACCAAATGTACTCTAATGTTTTCCCAGTTGCCCTAATTACCCATTTAGGAAAGTCTTCAACACTATCAGCAGTTAAATAGGTATGGCCATAAAGCACTGCTTGGGTGAGAATTCTAAATATTTTCAGGGCTTGAACTCGTGATCATAAGTCTGTGACTCACTGGCGCTTCACTGAAGTTAAGATTAATTGATGAGCTTGAAAGACTTTAATATTCGTAGCATAATGGAGTTAGAACTGTCCTTTGTTTTATAACTCAACACCTTGGCACTTCAACTAAATAAGAGATATCTTGCTACTGTGAGTAGCATCAGAGAAGTATTACAATTTGAACCTTTCAACATTTTTCCTGCACAGACTTTTATATATCCCATTTCCTTTATACTGTGTGATTTATGGATAGATGTTATTATTCCTCCATGGTGTTGATCAAAAGGGCAGAGCTAAAATTAATATGATTCAACTTTCTCGCAATAAAAATTATTCAGCTCTGATGACTCACCATAAAGAGTATAGATTGTTGTACTACTTTACTAACAGTTAATGACTTAAATTGTTGACAAAGATGTGCAATAGCTAACCAATTCCATTTGTTTTTTTTCCTAAATATGGCTATACCCATTTAACTTAAGAAGAGAGAGACATTATCCTCAATAAAGGAAACTCGCATTAGAAGGGAAAACAAAAGGGTGGTGTCCCCAAACTAGAATCTCTGCCTAAATAACTCAACTAGGAGTAAAAACTACCTACCAAGGGTGGTGTCCCCAAACTAGAATCTCTGCCTAAATAACTCAACTAGGAGTAAAACCTACCTACCAGTTCTGGATAAGAGTTACCCGTTGATTAATAGGACTGAAGCAACACACAAATCCATAGAAACTTCCAACTTGCAAAGCTTAAAGAAAATTCATACCATCCATACTAAAGTGTTCACCATGTTTACAACCTCATTTTGGTTCACAACAAGAAATCACCCAGCACCAGAGGATTCTGATGCCAATGAACGACAAATGGTGAAACACTATCATGTCAAGCCAAAACAGCATGAAAATCATCAAGCTGGACGTTTTGATACCCGCCAGCATGAAATGCTTGGAACCAATGGGAGAGTAAGAAGCCCATGGGTAGTAGATTTATTTAAAACATAGATTTATAACAGCAACCACGACTTAACATCTTGCCAGCTTGCCCTCTGCTCGACTAAAACATAATGCAAAACACATGTTCTTCAGTATCATGTGTACCTAGCTTACTTTTGCAATATTCATTATCATGCAAATATCAATGTAATAAGATATTAATTATGTTCTATTATTCCATTGCTATCAGAATAACAAAGAAATGCGAGTATTCCAGTTAAATTATGATGTAAAAACAATTTCAACCCTATTTAGTATCAAGAATGTAAGAGATTGAAAGTACTACTAGAAAATTACTTGAACAATGATGGTGCACCTAGTACTGTTTTATTCTAAAGAAACTTCCATTTATCTTTTGTGTAAACTTAATTTTTACTACAATGCAGTGGCGATCATTCCTTGCTTGTTCCTTTTCCTGCAACTATGGAGTGGCTGAAGAAACTAAACTACAAGGAAACCGAGAAATGGCACCCTTGGTTTGTGGAGAATCAGATTGCTGGGTAAGTATATATCTATTTGCTAGATATGAAACAAAAACAAACATGCTGATCTGAAATTTAAACTAATAAAGCTAATATGCTTATTCTTCATTCTTCTGAAAAATGAATAAAAAATCGATCCATTAGTTAGTTCACACAGCATACTTCCTACAATAATTAGCGCATAGGTGACAGCGATGGTGCTGCTAAAGTAAAATTAGTTACTACTTGAACAAGATGAAAATCTGCAATCTCTCTTAGATTGATTTATATGGTAACATTTGAGATAAAATTTATTTTAAGGTATTTTTTATTTGGCTGTTTTAAATAGGTATTCAATTAGGTATGAGAGCAATATATTGTTTGCGACAATAAAGGTATGCATATCTACTCCATACAGAATATATAACATGACCTTCAACCACATCTTACGTCCGCAGTGTACTAATCAGTTTAATTTTGTGAAATAATTTTAGGGGGCTGGTCATGTTCCATCAGACTATTTGCCATTTGAAGCATTTGTTGCCTATCAAAGGTGGATAGATGGAGCTGCTTCTTTGTGACAGCTTGACTCTTATTACCCTGTAATAAATCTCAATTCGGTACCAAGGGTTGTCCGAGCATCTCTGCTTTGATCCTGGCCTATGTTAGATCTTGTTTAGTTCGGAAAGTGGAAACTTGCCGAATCATAAAAATGGGATGTCGGAAAGGGTATTTGGATACTAATAAAAAACTAATTACACAATTCACATGGAAATTGAGTTTCTAATAGATTCATTTCGCAAATTTATCCAGGGGTTATGGAATGAGTTTTGTCATAAATCCACATTTAATACCCCTAATTAGTGGCACCACATTCGATGTGACGGATGAATAGTGGAAACTTGCCGATCTAAACGAGGCCTTAATTACCATGGAAATAGTTAATTATCAACTCTTCTAACATATCAAATAAAGGTTCCAAGTTGATCCTTTATATTCGAAAGATCAACAGAGGAGAAGTCTGCATCATAGATCCCCGCAAGCTTGACAAATTATCTACATTGAGTTTAGACAAAGAGTCCCTTGGATCAAGACAAGAAAAACATACAAGTAAATCAGAAGAAACTTAATTGAAGCGAAGGTTCATCTCTGTGTTTATAGCATCTACAGCAGCATAGAAGGTGTCAACATGATAATGATTCTCTTCATTGACCATTATCCCTTTTTCTTGCCTTGAACAACACCATATTGATCTTTGTGCATCCATAGATGGTATCTGAATTGCCTTTGCATCACAAAATGCTTGAACTTCAGCAAATAATTCATCCCAACCACTATTCCTCAGGTCAACCAATCATGATTTCACATCAATAAGCAAAGACATGGCTCGTACCATATTTTGATATCTCTTTTGTAAGCATTGTGACAACTCATTTGTAATGCAAAGTAATTTCAGCATCATCTCCATAATGAAAAGGAGATAAATAAAGAACTGACCTCACAACCACCGCCATTTGCTCTTTGATTCATCAATAAGGACAGAGAAACGACCATTCCCAATCTCTCCCTTAATAACTTCAATAACCTCCTGTGCACAAGCTTTCGCAAGGTCCTTTTGGATATCTGGAGAAAGCATTTGAGCATTTTCTGGACACAACTCATCAAATGCAATCCTCACATCCTCGTTCTTCTGTTTATACGAATCAATCATCTCTAGATAATTGCCCTTATTTAAACATGAGGTGGACTCATCCTGTCCACGAAAAGAAACACCTTGCTTAATAAGATATTTTGCAGAATCTAGAGCAGCAGTCAAACAGATTTTATATCTTTTTTCCGAGCCTGTGCCATAAGTCTGAAGCTTACATCCGTACCTGCTCTCTGATTCTTAAAATCAGCAGCTGTTTTTCTTGCATCATTGTGGTGACTATCGACACCACCAACATGTACAGGGAAAGCTTTATATGCATTCTTCCCGGTATTGAATCCTAAATTTGTGAAAGCATCATGATCAAACTGACCATCGGAGGGTTGTTCCCTAAAAAGAAAGCAATAAAAGCAATAAGCAGCATCCTTCGTCACACTATACTCTAACCAATCATGCTTGGTAAACCATGATTCCTTGAACCATCTAAATTCATTTGTTCCACCACATTGTGTACGAGGAAAAGTGTGACCTTTCAGTTGTGTTGGACCCTTCATCAAATAAGATGGCTTCACTTGATCTCTAATGTTGGATGGAATTTTTCAATTGGAATACGAAGCACTAGATCAAAAATCATATGGTCCTGATTAAAACCTTTGATAAAATCACCTTCTTCTTGTTGTAAATCTCGTTCTCGTGGTGCTTGTTCAATTTGTACTTCTTGTACAGGTGCTTCAATTTCAATTCCATCACCTTCTTCAACAGGAGCATTGGACTGTTCTTGCCCAGAAACAGTGCTAAAAAAACTCTTTATGCTTACAACTGACAAGCATTAGATAAAACATACATCAAAATCTGCAAATTATAGTAGCAATATGTGCAAGTACTGATTAATTAATTGATTACATAATCCAAATATCTCACCTTTTAATTTTTCTGTATTCCTGTTGAATCTGAACTTGGGCGTCGCCTTCGATGGTTAGTAGCAGGATCACAGTCTTGAGGAGGAGGATTGGGCGAAGACCAGCCGGGCGGCTGTGGTTCTGTTTCCAAACCATCGACACCGAGGTCGTGGCCTCGCTGGCCCTCCCCGTCCTCAGCCATCACAGTTCACAGATCACACCGAGAGATGCAGAAGGGCAGCGGGTGCCGTCGTCGATTCGTCTTCACAGTTGCGAGGCTGCAGCGACTCATGTATCACACGGTCTTACCTGTGTCCAATGGGCCGGTTACCTGCTGAGTTAAGTCCCAAAGGCCAAAGCCCAAATTCCCATGTGGTGGTACTATCGTACTGTGCATCTCTACCTCCTCCCACTGAAACATCGCAGAAATGCAGTTGCTGGTGCCGGACTGCGGACAACGAGAACGGATGACCTGAGTTTGCACCGGGCGTAAGGTGTTTCTCCGCCACTGAGAAACAATGAAGCATGCCAAATTTTACAGACTCAACAATGGTCTGATCGTGTTAGAATGGTACCAACAACATGTATTTATGTTTTATTTTATTCGTGTATTGAGAAATTGACTTGCATACAAACACTAACAGCCACTCATTAGTTAATCTCTCTTCTACAAGGGTTTATGCTTTGAATATGTGTGATGGTGATGTTCTTCTTACAATTTTTCACACCATCAATACATGATTCATCTACAAGCGGGGTACAAGGAATGGGATGTAAAAATAGCTTAGCCTTTCTTCTCACAGTAACTCCCCAAGCCTTTCTCGTGTCCATCTCCTTCGGTCTCATTCCATTTCAGTCAGTGGCGGAGCTGGAAAGAAAGTTAGGGGGGGGGGGGCAACAAAATTTTCGCTGTTCTAGAATTTGGTAATTTGCACCAATTTTTCATTGTTCACACAAGCATATACTAGCTAGCCATGACAATAAAAATAAAAAATTATGCGGTGCAAAACTCTGTGAACCAACGAGATTGAAAGCAACGTGGACGAGCCTTGGAACCAGAATATGGGTAATTATCCATCATAAATTGGTATGGCCCATGCATGATGTATATTCTGCGAGCTTGATCTTGTTCATCAATAGGATATTCCCAAATTTGACAACATAAACCAGGATCACGTTCTACAATTAGAACACTAGCATCTGAATTTAATCTCTGAATTTTGGGTGGTGCTGGAGCTGAATTTTCTTCTAGCTCATTTTCTTCCATTTCGGGATTTTGATCAACCAAATCATTATCATTTTTCCCTTACACTGATGTCTTCTTGTAGTAAGATAAAAGTGTCTTCCTTTTAGGTTTTGCCTAATTTGATAAAAAAATCTATGCTATTACGGGAAAAAGTTAAAATGCAAATAGTTTAAATGATTTGGAATAGAGAAATAGAGATGGCTTACATTGGTTTGAGTTGAGGAAGGAACATCAGGAGGTGCCGAGGAGCGTGCGTGGCTGCTGATGTCACCGTCCATAACCATGCATGCCACAACGCAGTGCCGCAGTGGGCTTGGCTTCTGTCATTCTGCCAGAAAAGAAACGCACGCCATGAACGCAGTGGGCTTGACTTCAACGGCGGAAAAGAAACAACGGAGGCTCCGCCGCACAGACGCACAACAGTCCATGCAGATCGCAGAGTCGCGGTCCTCACGGACGCACACGCAGTCACAGATGAAAAAGATTGAAAATCGGTAAACCGCGATTAGATGGAAACGTCCTTACATCCGCAGCGCAGCACCTGAGCAGGCTGCCGGTCAACTAGGGGCCTTGGGCCACCTGTAGAGGTATTGTTAGGGCATGGCTTTGGTTTAGGATAGAAATTCTTTTTTATGATAAGATAGAAACTATTACTCTATGTACTAATTTGTTTCGTCAGAAGTTAGGGGGGGCACGGCCCGTGGCCGCCCTCCCCAGCACCGCCGTTGATTTTAGTCGGAATGGTACACGAGACTAGCCAAAGAAATCTCTACATTCACCTGCGAGGAATTTATCCTGGGGCACATTCTCCGCCCAACTCCGAATGGGGTGAACTCGAAGTCAAATGCCTTGTAGTCGAAACAATTGTCTCCTTCCAGGGGCGAATCCAGCAGAATATCACGTCGGGGTCAGCAGGCTTGCTGGCTGGAGTCTGCACTATCAAACTACAGTTTATAACAGTAATTTTTCATTGGATTTTCAAAAACCATCATGGTCAGCTGACCCCGACAAATAGGCATAGATTCGCCCCTGTCTCCTTCAAACCTTTGTGGCCTAAACGTGCCCTGGTCGTCCCAGTATTTTGGGTCCCTAGAGATTGCACAGACGTTCGTGATGGCTATTGTCCCCTATGGCACATGATATTCTTGTATCTTGCAATCTTCTAAGCATTCCCTTGGCACGAACCGAGAAGGAGGGTGCAACCGTAAGATATCCCTGATCACTGCTTTGAGGTAGCGCAAGCTGCTCAGGGCTGCCTCGTTCACTCTCTGTTGCCGAGCCATGGCGTTCCAGACCTCTGTCTGAGCCTTCTCCATCACCCTTGGGTTTGCATCAGTTCGGCCATGGCCCATTGGAGAGTATCCGACGATGTGTCAAGAGCTGCACCAACTGCATCCTGACCAACACAAGCATGTGTCAAGAGTTGTGCACATATAGAAAAGGTTCATTGCATGGAGAGATTAGAGGGAGAGCGCTTACTATGAGCATTGCCCTGATGACTCCATGCGTGAGAGAAACACAATGTCGCCTTCCTTCTGAATCCTTAGCAGCACATCGGCTATGTTGTCTTGCTCACCGGTGCCTTTGCCTTGGTTAAATGTCGTCCTTATCGTATAGTCATCGAGGACGTCCTCCATGAGCCGGCTCTTGCCAATGCCACTCTACCTTGCCATTGCACGGCAGCATCCGCACGAGTCGTGATGATGGGAAGAGGTCATGGAGGTCGAACAACGATGAGGGGTCCTGCCCCTTCTTGACCATCCTTAGGAACACGGCGCGGTTGGACAGCCTGACGCCCAGGATGGTGCGCACGGACGAGTTGGCAGTGAACCCCTCGAGGTGCTTGTCCATGTCTACGGGCTAGCCCAGCGGCGAGAATGCCAGGGACGCCACCAGGCGGGCCGCCTCGTCCTTAGGGATGTGATGGAATGCCTCGACACCGCGCATGCTAAGGGGCTCCAGCATGAGGATCCGGTAGACCAGGCATCGATAGTCATCGTAGGGTGCAAAGATGACGCACAGGCCGTGCCTTTAGAGCTCCTCGATGCCTGGGCTGCTCGGCCACTGCAACAAGGCGGTTTCATGGCCCTTGTAGATCTCCCGCATGACCTCCGCAGAGGAGACGACGATGGCCGCACCCTCACAGATTCTTTGCTGCATAAGCGGGCCGTGGCACAGCGAGAGCTCGCGCATGGTGTGGTGCGGGAGCCCACCGTGCAAGAGCAGGTGGTGGAGGCTGCCGAGCACCGACAGATGCCAAGGGAAAGGAGACTAGGAGGCAGCCGCAGGCATGGCTTGTCATCAGCGCGTGAAGCATCTAATCCATTTTACATGGCAAGTTTTGGTGATAAATGATAATTTTCTTTGTGAACTAACATATGTTTTGCAGGTATTAACATATTCATGTTAGTAAGGCATAAACCAAAGGAGTCCCCTCAATTTCTACATCAACCTTCTTTGAAGAACAAGGGAATAAGGGTACTTCCGG